>JAXGGA010003369.1:0-104035 GCA_038373865.1 Uloborus plumipes
CTAATGTGAATAATACTCTGCTGAGAAGTAAAATTTTAGAATAAAAAGAATTAAAAAATACAAGAATTAAAACTTAAAGGATGGGTTGCACTGCCAAATGTAGGAAACAACGGAATTTTTTTTAACTAATTATTTTGTAGTAAAAAAAAAAAAAATCAACGCATCATGCAAATAAAATCACACTCGTTACGTAACGTGTGTGACATGCAGATTTGGACCCGAGGAGAGTTAACAAATTATGATTTCCTCTAAAAAAATTTCTGCTACATGTTCCTTATCACTAGCTAACTTATAATATGAAACAAAATCATTTCTGAAAAATTTTAACTGCTTAGGCGATTAAAAGTATCTTTTAACTGTAACGTGTGTGACATTTTTTACTCATATGTATTTTATATCACTTATCCACCTCAAAAATTGAAAATTTGATTTAACACATTGACTGGGTGACCCGTGCGGAATTCCGCAAAAAAAAAAAAAAAAAAAAAAACTCTAAACTTAAAATTGAGTTATTCAGGTTCAAAGATTTCAGTCCTCGATTGGATGTGTTAGATTTGGTGTCTTAGTTTCGCTCACGCTGAACCTGTATTCGCTCTTGACGACGAATCTCTCTTCTTCGCTCTGTGACTTGTTCCAGTGTTGCAGAATGCCCTCTGACTGGTGGCCTTCCTGTTAGTCTGCCTGTTGGTACCCTGTTCCTTGGCATTGTAAAATCTTGTACGTTTGCACAACATCGCCATCAACTGCCGTCGTTCTGACAACTTTTCAAAGAGATCAAAGACACGTTCACTTTTACAACTACTACAAAAGTGATACCCTATATTAAAATCAAATACCCAAGGCTACTACTAAACTAAATACTAACGTTATCGCAAAACTACCATAGTATTTTGAAACAATAAAAGTTACAATTAAGGTTTACCGAGCTAAGCCTTGGCTTGAAATGTCGCATTTAAAATTGATTTGAACAACAATGGTAACGATTTTAACAGTTGAGCAAAAAATTTAACTTTTTCAAACTTCAATCGCTTATAAGTCGCTTAAACGTGGATTTTCGAGATTCTCGTTACGCGGCGCTAGCGGAGAAACGTTCTAAAGAACGCATTTTTTTAATCTTTCGAATGAAATCAAAATGGAGACGATACGACAATTATTTCGCTAGATAGAGTCAATTTTGTGCCCAAAAATTGAAGTTCGAATAAAAAACGAACCGACACTTTTTAGAGGGTGGGTCTAATTTTCGTCAATAGCCCGCGGGATAAGCATCAAAATCATAAATTTTCATGCAATTCGATAAAGAAATGAGCGAGTTTCGACCGGGTATAGGATTCGGCTGAGAGAAATAATATATGGAGATTGAACTAAAAAAATCTGGTATGGACCCCACACTACTTCCTTTTACGTGTAAATTTCTTAGTAGTTGCCTTAAGTGTTAAAAAAGTGCTTGGAGTGAGCAAGGTAACAATTCAAATATTTACTCCCCTAATCTACCGCGAAACAATGCAAAAAATGTTTTACAATGATTATTTTTCTAAATATTGCTGATTTTAATATCATTTAGTGAATTTTTCGCAAAATATCGCCAATAGCGCCAAGTTGAACCCAAATTCAAAAAATAATTTTTTCGCCAAATTTGTCGCCAACTTGGCGATATGTCGTCGCCAACTTGGCGATATGTCGCCAAGTTGGCGTCAAACACTTGGCGACTGAAATCTTGGCGACATGTCGCCAAGTGGTGGCGCCAATTCATATCACTTGAGTCTGTATTGAAATTAACATTGATTTACCCCAAAAAAGGGGTAAAAGACCCCTTTGGGAACATTCGAATGCAATCACAAGGGGAGGTGCACAACTAGACCCCCCTCAGAGCCTACATACCAAGCTAGAAGTTTCTACGGCATATAGTTTTTGAGTTATGCGAGCCACATACGCACATACATCCGCACATACGTACATACAGACGTCACGAGAAAACTCGTCATAATTTGCTCGGGGGTGGTCGAAATTGATTTTTCGGCTCTTTGTATGTTGTTAGGTACATATGCACGTGCTGACAGGTCGAAAAAACTACGCGACATTCATTCAGGGGTGAGCAAAGTCAAAATTTAGACCGAAATTTGAGTGAAATTTTTTTCGTGATCACAATACTTCCTTTACTACGTAAAAGGAAGTAAAAAGGAAGGTTAGCAAAAGTTAAAACAACAGTTTTTTTTGTTTAATTTTTCAAATAATTTTTTAGAGAGGGAATTGAAAACTGGACTGCAAATTTGCTTTTGTAAACCATGAACACTAGACTCCCAATTTCCTTATTTAGAAAGCATACTAAAAAAAAATTTCATCTGATTTTTGTGCTTTTTCTAACAAAAAATAAAGAAATAAATAATAAACAAATGAAGAAAAATCTGGTATGGACCTCACACTACTTCCTTTTACGTGTAAATTTCTTAGTAGTTGCCTTAAGTGTTAAAAAAAGTGCTTGGAGTGAGCAAGGTAATAATTCAAATATTTACTCCCCTAATCTGCCACGAAACAATGCAAAAAATATTTTACAATGGTTAATTTTCTAAATATTGCTGATTTTAATATCATTCAGTGAATTTTTCGCAAAATATCGCCAATAGCGCTAAATTGAACCCAAATTCAAAAATAATTTTTTCGCCAAATTTGTCGCCAACTTGGCGGTATGTTGCCAAGTTGGCGTCAAACACTTGGCGACCAAAAGCTTGGCGACATATTGCCAAGTGGTCGCGCCAATTCATATCACTTGAGTCTGCATTGAAATTAACACTGATTTATACCAAAAAAGGGGTAAAACACCCCCTTGGGAACATTCGAATGCAACCACAAGGGGAGGTGCACAACTAGACCATCCTCAGAGCCTACATACCAAGCCAGAAGCTTCTACGGCATATAGTTTTTGAGTTATGCGACACACATACGCACATACATCCGCACATACGTACATACAGACGTCACGAGAAAACTCGTCGTAATTAACTCGGGGGTGGTTGAAAAGGATTTTTCGGTACCTTAAATGTTGGTAGGTACATATGCACGTGCTGACAGGTCGAAAAAACTACTGTACATTCATTCGGGGTGAGCAAAATCAAAATTTAGACTCAAATTTGAGTGATTTTTTTTTCGCGATCACAATACTTCCTTTACTACGTAAAAGGAAGTAAAAATTGAATTTTTGGGAAAAAAATTTTTGCTAAAAAGGAACACTTTCCGTGGAATCGCCCATATTTGGGAGGGGGGGGGGTCTCGATGACACTCCAGTGAAGTGTGACTGACACCAAAATGGTTTTAAGTGTTTATGAAAGATTCTTCAATTCTGAATTTTTATTCAACATGTACAGATGCATTTAATCTTTCAAAATCAGTAGCACCAGTACGAGTGCATTTGAGCCGGCGGGCAGACACCCCCTTCTGGAAGTGAGGGGGGACATCCATATAACGCATTTAGAGGTTCGGAAAATCTACTTATATTAAAAACTGAGTATCTTTCTAACTATCTTTCTATGTCACGCTTCTTTCTTCTGAACGCCAATGACCTGAAAGTCGAACCAGGTACCGATAGATAGGTAATTTTTCAGGCTTCATTAGTTTCAATTGATATAATTATACGATTTTAATTAGCGAAGATATCAATTAATAAGTAGTCAAGTTTAAAGCAATTAAGCCTAATAAATGATTAAATATGAAATCCATTCTTGCAAACCGTCGTTGCTATGATACAATAATAACAATGATAATGAGAATTTTGAATGAAGGCTTAACTAAATCAAACACGAAACTCATAAGCGGGGCACTTACGTAGAATTTTTATCGCTAGCTACTGGTAGTATTTTGAAACATTTATTTGTTGAAGAGCCATCTACTTATATTAAAAACTGAGTATCTATGTCTGCTTTTTTCCTTTGAGCGAGCTGAACTTACTGAAACTTTCCTCACCATCTTGAAGGCGTGAAGCATCTCAATAATTCGAATGATTTTTTTTATATAGGAAAAAAGTAAAGGCGTGAAGCGTCTGTAAGCGAGCCGCCTTGGCGGGGAGTAGTTTCTTTAAATTTTTTTCTCACTACTTTCAGGGCACGAAGTGCCCGTGCAACGCCGGGCCACGTGCGTGGTATGTCTTGAAATCGAATGAACATTAAATTATATCAAATAATATATAACTTCAGAATGAGGTAAAAGTTAGAGAGGGGAGACGTTATGCATCAACATGCCGCAGGAAGCTAATCTAGCTGCCATGGCAGCTAGTATTAATATTTAAATCCTGATACATTTTAGATCATATTTATGCAATAGCGTAGCTACAGGGAGGACGGTCCATCCCAGGAGATTCCCTATTGGGGTGCAGCATCCAGTGGCGCACCCACTGAGGGGGCTAAGGGGCTTTAGCCCCCCCCCCCCCCGAGACCAGAAGGAATTCAGAATGGGTAATAATCCCCTTAACCTGAGAAAAGGAAAAAAGTGCGCTTTTTTTTTTTTTTTTTTGACTTCAGTTTTAGAAATTTTACCGAAATTGTTGAAAATTACTTCTCCAAAAATGTGACTGCTGCCAAAATTTTTTCCAAAGGTACTATTCGCCAATGAGGATGTAACTTTTTTTTTTTTTTTTTAATGTTTATTATTATTTTTTTGAATACTATTTACTACAGCTTGCTTTATTCAGTGTTTTTTTTTTCTCTTAATTTTAGCACAATTAGGTTACTGTGTATCTTTTGTTATATACAGCTTTAACCCATTAATGCCTGATTTTTTTTCCCCAAAGATATTTTATATACTGGTTACTAACAGTGTTTAATGGGCAGGAAAACACCCTTCCGGGAGGTGACACCCAAAATGTATCATAAAGCTTCTGAAAAAAAAAAAACAATATGTTCTTTCTGACATTTCCATTAATTATTTCCAGTTCCGTATAATCTATGCAACCTACTCTGGGGGGGGGGGGGGGTGGAAAAGGGTGACCCCCAAAATATATTTAACAATTTTGTAAAATATAAATGTATCGTTTCTGAAATTTCACCTAATATTTTAAATTATGTATAACTAGCAGTACCCGCACGGCGATGCCCGTTGTAACGTTTTGGCTACTCTGTTCGTTAGTTGATTGAAACAGAGGATGCAAGTAAAATACTAGCATATTTATTTCTACAGTATTTACAGCTATGTTACATAATTTGTATAAGTAGATATTTTGAACACTGCTCGACAAGCATGACCATCTTGTCCGCTCTCCCAGAGTCTTCTCTCTCTCTCTCGAATCCCGGTCTCTTCGGGGGGTCCTAGACCGTCTGTGTTTATCCGAGAATCAGAAAGTTATTACCGTTCTCTTGTCAGAGAGGTTTACATTCCTTCGAATTTATGCTCCGAAAAGTGTCATTGCATGTCGCTTCACACCAAACAGGAATTCTCGCTGGGCGCAACAAATGTCAACCATTTGCCATTATACCATGATCACAAAAAACACATGGCTGGATTTCTAGGAACACGAGCACTTGTTGACTATTTGCTCGCATTTCTGAGAGTCCCTCGCCTTTGATGTTAATAGACACAAAACAGCGTGTTTACGTCTGAAAGTTTCCCTGCGTGAGGTCCAAGCATTTGGAATTCCTCTCTTGCAACAGGCGATAACACAAAACAGATTTGTGAAAATGGCGCACCAGTACAGCTCCTTCCCCCTTAGAAAAACTTTTCGATAGAGCGAAAAGTTGTAGCTAAACACTTGACACAATGCATATACAATACATGAGATTCACCATAGCTTAAAAACAGAACTTTTTTCATCAGTACCCAACTAAATCTTGAGTTGTAATTGATTCAATAAAAACTTATAAAAATACAATTACACATTTGAAAATTTTACTTTTAACAGTAACAAAAACCAATGCAAAACTTATAAGGGAACTCCCTACAATGACATAAAAAAAAATTGCATAATTTATAAAGTAATACATTTTCAAATAACCAAACTAAAAAAAATAATAAACTACCTACAACATCTATTCCCATTGTGAACATAATATTAAATCAAACATTGAATGAGTACACAACATTTAACATAATTAAACAAAAGAAAACAAAAACTTTACTCATCGACTGAACTACATTTTTTTTTTTTTTTTTTGCGTAATTTCCCTGCCTTACGTTTTCCTCCCTTTCTTTGGCCTTCTCCTTCAGCGCGTTCGTAAGGGGAGACGCAGTTACGGAGCAAAGATTTATGTTGTGAGCGAAGAAACCCACAAGCCCGAGAAATGCTCGGATTCAGGTTTTTGTTTTAAGAGTGGGGAAAGCTAAAATGTTTTGAACTTTGACCCTCGCAGGAGAGTGTATCCCATGACCTACTGAACATTTTTCCTCCCTTTGAGAAACTTTGCAACAGGATGGTTTAATAGTTAGTTTCGCTTTTGAAATTCGATCTAAGACCAATCCTATTTCCTGCAAGTGTTTTTCCCAAGTGTTCGAAAATATAGCGATATCATCCGAGTCATGCATGGCAAAATCCTCGTCATCCGATAATAATTTACTCATTAACCTGGAGACGAAATACAAACCGTTTTTAAGCCAAACGCTAGTAAGTTCCATGTCATGTTCTGCTAGATCGGTTAACCTAGGCTCATTGGAAAAGCATTTATAATAATCGTTTAACAATTGGTTTACTTGAACAACTTGGCAATCTGATAGATTTTTATTCCAATCGTTCGTTTCGATTATTTCCTTAAATTCATAAACAGTTGAATTATTAGTCACATAAGGAATGTTGATTCCTTGATCTATCAAATTCCTATCATCTACAGTAGCGCCTAAATTTACGCATTTCGCTTCGTGAATAACGGGTACCAATTTTAACGAAGCCTTTGTATAGTTAATTGGATGTCTTGTTTTGTCGCAAGTTTTAACAAATTCATCCATCGCTTTAAAACAATTTGGCCAATAAAAATATTGCCTCAGTTTATTTTCAGATTTAGTGCTTCCCAAATGTGCAGAAGCGGATTCATAGCACAATACCTGAATAGGGTTTCGTACCTGTTTCGGCATTAACAACAATGTTATTGTGTTCCCACACCGATCTTCCTTCGTTTTGAAAAGTATTCCCTTCTCAATCGAATCTACCTTTTTCACTGTTCCCGTATCTTGATTCAATGTCTCCTTAATTAACTTCTTAACTTCGGGGCATTCCTTCTGCGCCTTCATAAACCGCGTTTGATCAACCTTTAGCAGCGTTAACTCGGGGAAATCATCCTCTGCTGCAGGGATAGAGATCTGCCTTTCTACTCCGTGAGTAGTATTTAGCACGCAGTAATTTTCAGAAACGGGGGGTTTCTCTTCTGGGCCTGATACAGGAGGGTTAGGTTCAGAATTATCGCTTTCTTGTTGGATTTTTTTAGTTTTCGACCGCGTTTGAACGGCGTTTAAGGAATCTACGGTGGGAAAATCGTAGCCGGTTTTCTCTTTGATTAAGGCTGCAGTTCGGTTTCCTAACAGATACCTATCTTGGTTTATTTGATCCCCGCAGACGGCAGCCTTAGTCTTGAGTGTACCAAAAGATCCGGAAATCTCAACAACAGCTAAGGGCAGGCATACCAAATCCAGACTTAGTGTTTGTCTTATCCGTACATTCTCTCCGCAGAAATTAGACGGAAGCACATACTTAGAACTTACTAAGTCTATTGTTGCCCCAGTATCTCGAAGAAAATCCAGAGGTTTCCCATTCAGCAATCCCTTATCCATATACGGGGTTAAGAAATCCACCTGTTTTTCCTCCCAAATACAATTTATTGCCTCGATTTCATTTTCTTTTCTCAACTTAGGGCACACAGGCTTAATGTGACCGACAACGTTGCAATAATAACAACGTGGTGCAGCACGCTTTTCGAATTCATTCCGAATTTGAGAGTTAGGAACCTTTACAGACGTAGAGGTCTGATTTCCTTCACCCTTTTTACTCCATTTCTCTTTAGAGGTAGAACTCCCGGCTGAAGGTTTATCATTATTCGCTATTTCCAGGGTATCTGCTCAACCTGGACTTTTCAAATCCATGACTTTCCCTGACTTTCCATGACTTTTGCGAACAATTTTCCATGACTTACAATTTTAACTATTTCATTTGACGCTGACATCAAAATAGAGCATAAATATCAATATAAGGTGTAAGACAGTGTACCTTTGCTTTTCGAAACTATTCTTTTTTTTTCGGCTATGCAAATAAATTTAACCAAAGCTAAAAAAAGAACTTAACTAAATATATCTGAAACAGATCATGTGCAACAATTTATTGATACAAAAAAATGAGTACAAGGATTTAGCAACATTTAAAAGTCAAAACAACTTATTATCCCCCAAAGCAGAAGTATGAAAGTGTGAAATTCAAATTGAATAAATGCATCACATGCTCTATTGTCAGTCAGGGGACAAAGTCCGCGCACATGCACAGTTTCGGAAAATTCGCCGCTCACGGGTTTTAACGTTGAGTATTCATCTGATTGGTCAACACAATGCAACTTGTTTGAAACTCTTATTAAGACTAATCAGATTGCACCCAATACAAGGTTCCCCTACAATCTTAAAAATAAAATTCAAGTACTTTTTAAGGAGGTTTAAAAAATTTTCCAGGAATTAACTTCTAAGAAAGGGTCTGCACAAAAATCAAGATTAATTTCAAAAGTGATGTAAATGTTGATGAACAGTACAGATTCTTTACAGATTTAATATGAAAAACCTAAAAATCGTGAAATATTTTTCATCAATATGAAAAAGAAAATTTTAGGGAAAGGTAGATTGGAAGCAATTCTTTGGCTTATTCAAGTGTAAATTCAAAGGAATGGTAAAAATGGTAAACACCAACATTTTCTATTTGTTCAAGCATAAAAACAATCAGACAACAAATCTTTTTTTTTTTTCAATGAAGAAAATTTATAATTTCAGAATAAGACCAGGATATAATGTGATCACCCTATTTTGCCAGTCTGTGCATGCAAAATGTATTCTATTCCCCCCCTATTCTTTTCTCTTCCCCCCTCCAAGAAAAAATGGTGATTTTTTTTTCTTTTGAAATTACAGCTTTTACTCGATTTTTTCGAACTCGAGGAAAAACGTGCCTGTATTTTGTAATTAAATAAACAAATGAAAAGTCAAGGAAGCACTTTGTCTTTAAAAGTTCGGTGTTTTCTTAAAAACTATTAGAAACCAATAAATTGGAAGAGCTAAAATTTGAGTTCAAAAATAAATAAATTATTAAAATAAAATGAACAATGAGTATATTTAACGTAGCACAACATAAAAATAGCTTCAGAATATCAAAATAATTGAAGTATTTACAGGATGCAAAAGGATTGAAGACTTGACAATGGCACGCCATTTTCGGCGAAGCACGTGCTCAATGTTAGAATGTCAACCAAAAATAAATAAATAAATAAAAAATAAGTTGTACAAAACCCATTACACACGTATTTCTGTCCCTGTATTTCTAAAAAAAAATGATCATGGAAGCAAAAAATTCGAAAAATAATTTTAATCCACCAGACAAATCTAAATTTTGTTGAAAGAAAATCATTAAGATACCAGCAAAAACGTATTTTTCAGAAAAGCTCATGTTTAACTTGTTAAAGATATTCTTTTGTATAAAAATCCAATCCTGATTATTCTATTTCTAAATTGTTTTAAAAGTAAAGCGAAACGAAAAAGCAGCGCCTAACCGCGAACTTTTAACGATTGCCGATTATGCGCAAAAAAAAAACTTCTCGGGGTATGTTTTTTTTTTTTTTTTTTTTTTAATTTTTGTCTTGAAAAAACGGCTCCCGATTTCGAAATCCCGACGATTGCCGATTTTTCGATGGACACAATTTTTTTGCAGGAGCACGATCGTGAACGTTCGAAGATCGCCGATTTTTCGGCACATTTTCTACGAAAAATAATACCTTTGGAGTTTTCAAGGACATTTTAAAATTTTCAAGGACTTTCCTGATCTCTTGAAAGACCAAATGAAATTCAAGGACTTTTCAAAGTCGCGGGAACCTTGCAATAACGAAGCAGAATGACGATGGATGTTTTTTTGTTCTTCCGAGATCGGGAGAAATAACCACCGATCCTGAGCGCTAAAATCCATGATAAACAGTCAGTTTCCATGACTTTTGGACATTTTTCGCTGAAATCCATGACTTTCCATGACCAATTTCGATCATATATGAAATCCATGACTTTCCCTGACTTTCCATGACTTTCCAGGTGCGCGGACACCCTGTATTTCATCTTGAAATTTTGGTTTGGTTTTTCGGGCTTCATCATAATTATCGAAGTGTTCCGCGAGTTTAGCCGTTGCTTTGAAACTAGACCAGTCGTCTATAAAGTGGGTTTTCATTTCTGACCCTGCACGTTTTTTTAATTGATCAACTACCATGAGTTCTTTTAATTTATCAAAACTATCTATTTCTAGCCCTGTTAACCATTCGTTCAAATAATTTGTTAGCTCGAAGGTAAAGTCTTTCCACGAACTCTCGGGTTTTTTCTGATGTTGAACAAATTTTTGTCGGAACACTTCCGGACTCAATTTGTACCTCTTCAACAATACCCCTTTTATGTGGCTGTAATCTGACGCCACCTCTTCGGGTTCCCGAGCAATCAATTGAACGATGTCTAAAGGCAACAAACTTAACAAATGAGCAACCCAATTTTCCACTGGAATTTCAGCTCTCCTCGCTTGCCGCTCAAAAATGACTAGGTATAAACTTATGTCTGATTGCTTGGCATCAAACTCCGGAATTAATTTCTTAAGATTTAAGCGTGAAGCAAAAGATGAAGGGGTGTGAAAATTATTATTTTCTATTAATGCTGGGTTTTCGTTTCTTAGTTTTAACAATTCTAGCTCATGCTGCAATTGCATTTCCTTTTCTTTTAAATAATATTCCCTTTTTTTTTCTTGTTCAGCCTTTTCTAACTCCTCTAATCTTAATTTTTCTGCCCTTTCTAACTCCTCTAATCTTAACTTCTCTGCCATTTTCTCTGCCCTTTCTTTATCTGATTTCCTAGTAGAAATTATGTTTTCGTACAGAACCCTGACAAAATCTTCCTCATAATTCTCAGAGCTCGTTATGAGATTTTTGATTTCGATAATTGTCATTTCTACGGTCGCAGTTACCCCTAGATTTTCTGCAAGGATTAGCAAATCCTGCTTTATTCCTTTTCCCAGGAAAGCCATTTATAAAGAATATAATAACAAACAAAAAGAACAAAATAGCAATAACTACAGAATTAACGAGTAAGTCAACCAATTATATTATTGTATTCTCAAAACAATTTACCTAAAGTTAATATGCATACAATGTTCCCATATAAGATCTGCACTGTTATACATTCAACTAAGTAAATTTAACTAAGACTTAGCTATACATTTAAGACATTGCACTAGTTAATTTCACAACTCAAGAAAAAGTATAAAGATACGCACATACCCAATGGTTCCTGAGCGATTTTTTTCTTTGGCTATTATTATTATTATTAATTTTTCTTTTGGCTTATCCAATTTATTTTTGACAGGATACTCTTCGGCAGTATTGCCCACACAAGCACAGAGCACAACACAACACAACACAAGGTGTCGCGATTTCACAAATTTCTTCGGCAATGTTGCCCACACACACAGCACTACGCTTGAGAAGACTTTGCAATGTGGTCAAGGGTGACCACCTCTAAGGTAGCTCAGGATGAACTAACTTCAAAATTGATCAGGATGATCTTTCTTTTTCAGCCGGATGGCTAATTTCACACTATGGTCAGGGCGACCAACTTCAAGGCAAATCAGGATGATGTCGCCTTAATTCCTCCGCCGGATGGCTCTGTTCAAAATCTGGTCAGGGCGACCAACTTCAAGACAGATCAGGGTGATCTGAGCTTAGTTCTGTAACCGGATGGTTACAATTTCAAGGCGAATCAGCTTGATATCACCTTTCTTTTCTCAACCGGATGGCTCCGTTTAAAATTTGGTCAGGGCGACCAACATCAAGACAGATCAGGGTGATCTGAGCTAAATTCCGTAGCCGGATGGCTATTTTCTGGAACAATATTGATCAGTTTGATCAATACAAACACGACCCGCCAAGACAGACTCGTGACGTGAAAGTTCCAGTTTCGTTATCCAAGGAGTTTCCTTTCTTTTTCTTCTCCCCTCAAATTACAAGGAGACGGAAGATTCGTTTTCTTCTCGGAAGAATGAAGACATTCCCCTCTAACAGCTGAGCAGGGAAGTTCCGACCCGGCGGGAGAAAAGAAAAACAGCTTTCCTCCCCTCAGAATGAGAGCGCAGTGTTCTGGGTCTTTCGATCCGAAATTCTGACACCAGTTATAGCTGTAACGTTTTGGCTACTCTGTTCGTTAGTTGATTGAAACAGAGGATGCAAGTAAAATACTAGCATATTTATTTCTACAGTATTTACAGCTATGTTACATAATTTGTATAAGTAGATATTTTGAACACTGCCCGACAAGCATGACCATCTTGTCCGCTCTCCCAGAGTCTTCTCTCTCTCATCTCGAATCCCGGTCTCTTCGGGGGGTCCTAGACCGTCTGTGTTTATCCGAGAATGAGAAAGTTATTACCGTTCTCTTGTCAGAGAGGTTTACATTCCTTCGAATTTATGCTCCGAAAAGTGTCATTGCATGTCGCTTCACACCAAACAGGAATTCTCGCTGGGCGCAACAAATGTCAACCATTTGCCATTATACCATGATCACAAAAAACACATGGCTGGATTTCTAGGAACACGAGCACTTGTTGACTATTTTGCTCGCATTTCTGAGAGTCCCTCGCCTTTGATGTTAATAGACACAAAACAGCGTGTTTACGTCTGAAAGTTTCCCTGCGTGAGGTCCAAGCATTTGGAATTCCTCTCTTGCAACAGGCGATAACACAAAACAGATTTGTGAAAATGGCGCGCCAGTACACCGTGCAACAAATGTAAAGGAAGTTAACTAAATAAAGTTTAATTCACTCTAACCCTCTAAAGTAAAATTATTATATTTGATTCAAATGTGCTCCCCAACCTTTTGAATTCCACTAAAAGTCATATTAAAGTTTAAATCAATTCGCCAAATAAACGTTTCAATGGAACTTTTGAGATAACTGTAGTGGCAAGATTTTCGAAAACTCTCAACGAACACAGCAATTTTGCCCTTGAAGTTTAACATAATCCACCGATTTAACCGTAATTTCAATGTAAAATTGGTCGCCAAATTTAAATTTATTAACATAGGGAACCGATTGTGTCAGGTAGCTCAGCCTCAACCATTCTTCCAAGATTTTAATGTGAACATTAAAAGGCAAGAAATATAATGTCTTTCACACCATCTCTTTGAAGTGAATACAATCTATAACAGTAACCCTCAAATAAGCAAGATTTCCCTGGCTGGCAGGTTTGGTAAATTTCCAGATTGTTGCCAAATTTTACGACGCCAAATACGAAGATAACTTCATAGCGGTGTTACCGAAAATGTCAGAATGGAACTATTAAAAATTTAGGTTTGGCGACATTATATACATGTTTTAAACATGCAATAAAATACTTTTTAGACTGCAAACAACTACTGTTCCTTCACAGAGCGTTTTCTTTTTCTTTAATTTGGAGAAAGAAGTGTTTCACTGGCTGGGAGGTTTGGTAAATATCCCTATTGTTGCCAAACTTTACCACGCCAAATACGAAGAGTAGCTGATAGCCATCGCTAATTTTTTAACAATAATAGTTCCATTCTGACATTTTTGGTAACACCAAATTTTGAGGAATTCAACTGAATAAATTTAAATTCCCTCCGACCCCTCTGAACTAAAATTATTATATCCTTTAGTTCAAATGCACTTCATCGTTTAAACTCCACTTAAAGTCATGTTAAAGTCCACTTAAAGTCATGTAAAATCAATTCGCCAAATAAATCAAAAAGACAGAAAATTAAGAAAGAAATAAGAGATATTAAGCATTCAAATTGAATAAATTTTCAAGGCTTAAATCTATACGCACAATTTTAACCACAAAGTAACTTCAAGGACAAAAGAGCAGCTGATCAGAAAAATGGACCTAGTACCATAGTTGAGCGTACATAGTTAAGCCTTGAAAATTGACTAAATTTGATTAATTAATATCTCCTGTCCTAATTAACGGACAGAAACGTACTAAAACTTTTCTTTTTCAGAAAAAAAACCCCTCTCCAACGATATATAATGTTTTGGGGTGGGGGAAGGTTCCCCCCCCTCAATTATGGTGGATACACCAAAAATGAGACCAATTAATTAATTTAAAAATAACTAATTCGAAATTAAAAATTTGGCGTTCGAGGTGTACTAGGGCGGGGTACGTTCGAATTTTTGAGCCAAGTTTCAGGTCTGTAGGTGCTGTGGGGGCTTCTGGCCAGCGGTTACAAACGTACAAACAGACAAACGAACACCGTCATCTTTATATATATATATAGATGGTTCAATTGTCTATCCTATTAAGAAATTTTCTCCTACTTTTTGGTGCATTTTGTTGGTAATCATCGATAAATTTGCTACAATGAGTTGTTTTGTTTGAAGTAGAGGTGAAAATGCGCTTTGGGTCCCTGCTTGGCGTATTTTCAAAAAAATCGCCAACTGGCGCGTTTTTCCTTGTTGTCTCGCGTAGTTGAAAGCTCCGAGAGACATTACGCAGAAATGGCGTTTCTATGGCGACAAAACCGAAATCCGTGTTTGGCGAGAAAAGGGACCCCAAGCACAGATTAACCGAAGTAGATGGCGTATACAAATTTATAGGAGTTTTCAGAGGAGTTATGACAACTGTTGCTGCTGTCACATTATCTTCATTAGTCAGATTTGCATTTGTTGTTATAATTGCAGTCAGTATTTCAGTATTGGTAGAGTAGTATTTAGAAAAATCATTCTGAAAAAAAAAGCGCCAAACTTTGTATAACGGTCATGTGTTATTTGAAACTTCCTTCTGATATTTCGGTGCTTTTATCGGATGAATCCTAGTTTAAGGTCCGGCGATAAATTCTTGTCCACTTCGCCTCCAAAAATATTTTGAAAGTCTTTTAGAGACATGAGCTTATTTAATCCATTAAATTCTTCATCTGATTTTTTTGTTGCTAAACATTTAGAGTTATCAATAGCGTTCTCATCATAGGGGGCCAATTACTATAATTTTCTGAAAATATTGTGAGAGTTATTGGCCACAGCAAAACTTTAATTTTTAAGAACATATCCTTATATTACACTTTAAATTCACTAATTAGGCATCGCAGCTATAAATCTCATAGTATTTTAAAAGCTGTAAATGCATTAAGTTTTTTTAAAATATCGCATAGAAAATTCTAGTCTTACCGTTTTATCCACAACCTTTTGAACTGCACTAAAAGTCCTTTTAAAGTTTAAAACAATTCGCCAAATAAATCAAAAAGACAGGAGATATCTTCAAATTCAGTAAATTTTCAAGGCTTAACACTATACGTAAATTTAAACCACGGAAGAAAGAGCAGCTTGTACGGAAAATGGACCTAGTATTTCCTTTTTGTGTAGAGTTATGCCTTGAAAATTGACTAAATTTGATTAATTAATATCTCCTGCCCTAATTAACGGACAGAAACGTGCTAAAACTTTTCTTTTTCAGGAAAAAAAACCCTTTCCGGCGATATATAATGTTATGGGGTGGAGGAAGGTTTTCCTCCCTCAATTATGGCGGATACACCAAAAATGAGACTATTTAATTAATTTAAAAATAACTAATTCGAAATTAAAAATTTGGCTTTCGAGGTGCATTACACGGGGATACGTTCGAATTTTTGGGCCAAGTTTCAGGTCTGTGGGTGCTGCGGGGGCTTCTGGCCAGCGGTTACAAACGTACAAACAGACAAACGAACACCGTCATCTTTATATATATATAGATTAATCAAACTCTGTAGCACCACTTTGGGGTAGTTCGCACTGAGTGACACCCCGAGGGATGGTGGGGGGTGACTCCCATATGAGTTTAAGAGTTTGTAAAAAAAATTCTCTAGTTCAGTTATGATTTATATGTTAATTTACATGTAACTAGTGCAATTTTGAATTCTTTGCAAAGCTTCAATTAATTTTATTTCTAATTAAGTGTGAACTAGGAATTGACCTAAAAACTAGGATGTTATTCTCACACTAGATTTCTGAATTTATACACCATTTCTATAAAAGAGTTTAATGCATTTTTTACGAAAAACTATTTTACATTTCAATGTGTTTGTGCTTGTCAGCGGATCGGGAGATGATCAAAAGTTGTACCGAAAGTCGGTGTCAGCAAGTGATAATGCGTTATCTTTTCTCCTCCTTCTTTCTTTCTCTGTCGATTCATGTCAGCAATTTATTGACCCTAAAGATTTTTATATTTGTTAAAATCATGATCAATCAGTACTTGCATTATTAATTTCTTTGGAAAAAGTCTTCTGTGATTACTATCGATGTTTAGAGCTCGATATTTTTTAACCATTGATGATTTACTTTCGCCTTTGTAGCGATGTTTTATAAACAAAAAAGTCATAAAAATACGCGATAAAAAGATACATTGTTAACCTGTAGTAGCAGTATCTATCTCATTGGGAAAAGTTATCTTTAACAACCTATGAAGATTTACGGTTTGATCATTTTTAAACTTCGTTGTTTTGCGTTCGATGCTTCAAATTTCTGCAGAAAAATGTTTCCCGAAAACGTGCGGTGAATAAAAATATTTTTGAGAAAAAAATTGAACCGACTTCGGAACTTCACTCAGCAAATGCTCTAAAAAGTAAAAAATAATTTTATTCTTTGAACACCATCGATACTACATTTAAACATAAGTTTTGAAGTCAGCGCACAAAAGCTAAATAGAATCATTCGAAACTATAAATATAAATTTAAATGAATACAGGTTCTTTATTCGCGTTCGCATTCACTGAAAAATACATATTTATGTAATGGTACAAATATTCAGCTCTCAATTTTCAATGATTTCTCTGAATATGTTGGCAAAATATAGTAAACATCATTTTACCTATAGTTTTTGCGCCGACTTCAAAACTTATGTTTAAATGTAGTATCGATGGTGTTCAAAGAATAAAATTATTTTTTACTTTTTAGAGCATTTGCTGAGTGAAGTTCCGAAGTCGGTTCAACTTTTTTTTTTCAAAAATATTTTTATTTTATTCTTTTTAGTGTGAATGTACGTATGAAATAAGGTAAAGTTTCCATTGCAAAACTTCACCTAATTTTCTTAAGTAAATGCTTCATAAACTAAACTATGTAAGAAAAAAAAAAGAAAGAAAGTATCAACGCGTCTAAAATTTTAAACGATTGACACTAAAAAATAATCCTTTTTTTTTGTGTGTGTACTAGTTTAATTAAAGGCTAAATATTAACGGCTTTTTAACTAATATGTATTTCAAAACAACACTAGATTCTCGCAGTTCATAAAATTTCACAACGTATTACTACATACGTGGCCCGCTAATGAGTTTCATGTTTGCTTCAGTTAAGCCTTCATTCAAAATTTTCATGATCATTATAATAACTGTTTCATATCAATCACGTTCTGTAACAATGGATTTAATATTTAATCATTTAGGACAAATCGCTTTAAATTTGAGCAAAAATTTGGAGATTTTCCTCACTTTCTTCAGAATTTCTTTATCAAACCTTATGTAAATTAAGACTAATAAAACCTGAAATATTACGAATCAATCAGTACCTAGTACGACTTTCAGTTCGTTGGAGTTCAGGAGAAAAAAGCAGGACATAGAAAGATACTCGGTTTAAAATTTTCAAAAAGACCATAGAAAGGAATTTCATTATGCAATCCAGAGAAGCCTGGCATTCAAAATGGTCATTGTTACGATTACTGTGATCCCAATTTCTTTTTCGAAAGATTTCTGCAGGTTCCCGTTATCGAACCCGGACCACGAGAGGATGGGACCAATCGGAAAGAAAGAACTTTCTAACAAAAAAAGAATTTTTGAAATCGGTCCAGGCGTCTTCGAGTAATCTTGTAACATACCAAAAAAAAAAAAAAATTTCTCCGACGAATTGTATAACCTCCTCCTTTGTTGAAGTCGGTTAAAAAAGATCACATCGTTAATCAGCAGTTTCAATATCTATCTCACTGGGACAAGTTTTCAGTCTACTTTCCCGTTAAAAACAAAAGAGACGAAAAAAGTATTAAAAGTGGCTTAATGCATCTAAAAAATATCGCCAAGTTCAAAAAATATCGCCAAGTCCAAAACAAAGTCAAAAAGAAACAAAAAAAAAAATCTGGTATGGACCCCACACTACTTCCTTTTACGTGTAAATTTCTTAGCAGTTGAATTAAGCAGGGTGTAAAAAAATCAATGATTTTTTTAAAAAAATCAAAAAAAATCGGATTTTTTTGATTTAAATCAGATTTTTTTTATTTAAATCGGATTTTTTCGATTTTTTTTAAAAAAATTAGAAACTTCAGTTATTAATTAATTTTTATTTATGAAGAACTTAACTAAGTTTTTAAACATACAAAAACACCGTTGAAGTAAAGTTTCACCAGTAAGAGACCCAGAAAAAAGTGTTAGGAGCCAATCTGAAAATAATCCTGTATACTAGCTAGGATAAAAATCAAATGGGGCAGGAAGCTCAACCCAATCCTCACTTCATTCAGCCCCCCCCCCTCTTTATTTTGCTTATGTTTTGTAAAACTGGATTATGTTCCATTTCAGCCGCTAATAAAGACTGCCTCCCCCCCCCCTCGTTGCTAATGCAAGGCATAGAAAATTCATCTTCTGTTTGGTTGTTTTTGTTTTTTCTTTTCACTGAAAAGTATACCACACACATTCTATTATGTCCCTCCCCCCTCAATTCACTCTTTGCAACACCTGCCCTGCACCTGCACATATTTTCATTATTTCACATATTAGACAACAAATAGCACTATTTGTGCATACATATTATTTGGAATGCAACCTTCCAGCATCTGTGGAGGGGGAGATGAGTAGGATTACTTTTCCATTTATTACATGAAAATCAAAGCTCTAAAAGAAAATGGTAAAAATAATGAAATTGGGATTGTCCAAGAGAATTTTTTAAGGATTAAAATAAAAAGTGATTTAAATCAATGATTTTTTTTAAAAAATCAATTGATTTAAATCGCGATTTTAATCACTGATTTAAATCAATTGATTTAAATCATTGACACCCTGGAATTAAGCGTTAAAAAAGTGCTTGGAGTGAGCAAAGGTAACAATTCAAATATTTACTCCCCTAATCTGCCACGAAACAATGCAAAAAATATTTTACAATGGTTAATTTTCTAAATATTGCTGATTTTAATATCATTCAGTGTATTTTTCGCAAAATATCGCCAATAGCGCCAAGTTGAACCCAAATTCAAAAAAAAAAAAAAAAATTTGCCAAATTTGTCGCCAAGTTGGCGTCAAACACTTGGCAACCAAAAGCTTGGCGACATATCGCCAAGTGGTCGCGCCAATTCATATCACTTAAGTCTGCATTGAAATTAACACTAATTCACCCCAAAAAAGGGGTAAAACACCCCCTTGGGAACATTCAAATGCAACCACAAGGGGAGGTGCACAACTAGACCATCCTCAGAGCCTACATACCAAGCTAGAAGTTTCTACGGTATATAGTTTTTGAGTTATGCGAGCCACATACGCACATACATCCGCACATACGTACATACAGACGTCACGAGAAAACTCGTCGTAATTAACTCAGGGGTGGTTGAAAAGAATTTTTCGGCTCCTTTTACGTAGTAAAGGAAGTATTGTGATCACGAAAAAAATTTCACTCAAATTTCGGTCTAAATTTTGACTTTGCTCACCCCTGAATGAATGTCGCGTAGTTTTTTCGACCTGTCAGCACGTGCATATGTACCTAACAGCATACAAACAGCCGAAAAATCAATTTCGACCACCCCCGAGTAAATTACGACGAGTTTTCTCGTGACGTCTGTATGTACGTATGTGCGGATGTATGTGCGTATGTGGCTCGCATAACTCAAAAACTATATGCTGTAGAAACTTCTAGCTTGGTATGTAGGCTCTGAGGGGGGTCTAGTTGTGCACCTCCCTTTGTGATTGCATTCGAACGTTCCCAAAGGGGTCTTTTACCCCTTTTTTGGGGTAAATCAATGTTAATTTCAATACAGACTCAAGTGATATGAACTGGCGCCACTACTTGGCGACATGTCGCCAAGCTTTTGGTCGCCAAGTGTTTGACGCCAACTTGGCGATATATCGCCAAGTTGGCGACAAATTTGGCGAAAAAATTATTTTTTGAATTTGGGTTCAACTTGGCGCTATTGGCGATATTTTGCGAAAAATTCACTGAATGATATTAAAATCGGCAATGTTTAGAAAATTAACCATTGTAAAATATTTTTTTGCTTTGTTTCGTGGCAGATTAGGGGAGTAAATATTTAATTGTTACCTTGCTCACTCCAAGCACTTTTTTTAACACTTAAGGCAACTACTAAGAAATTTACACGTAAAAGGAAGTAGTGTGGGGTCCATACCAGATTTTTTTTTTCGCGATCACAATACTTCCTTTACTACGTAAAAGGAAGTAAAAAAATGAAATAAATATCGAAAAATTAAAAATTTGAAAGTAGGGTATTGAGATGGGGAATTTGTGTGTCGGTCGGTCGGTCTGTCCTTCCCCCCCCCCCCTCATAACTTTTGAATGAACATTCCGATTTGAACGAAATTTTTTTTGTTGGAAAGATCTCGGCGTGTACAGCTCATTCCCATATTTGATTTTTCGATTTGAACAATTTTTGGTTCAACTTTGAGCCGTTCAAACAACCTGTCCCGCGATACTAACTTTTTAGTTAACAGTCCGATTTGAACAAACTTTTTTTTGTTCGAAAGATCTTTTCAAGGATACTTCATTCCCGTATCTACATTTCCGATTTGAACAATTTTTCGTTCAAAATTGAACCGTTCAAACAAACTGTCACCCCTAATAACTTTTGAGTGAACAGTCCGATTTAAACAAACTTTTTTTTGTTCGAAGCATCTCGGCAAGGATACTTTATTACCGTACTTAAGTTTTAAATTTGAACATTTTTGGTTCAACATTGAACCGTTCAAGCAACTTTTCCCTACCTAATAACTTTTAAGTGAACCGTCCGAATTGAATAAACTTTTTTTTGTTCGAAAGATCTTATCAAGAATACTTCATTCCCGTTTTTAAATTTCCGATTTGAACGATTTTTCGTTCAACATTGACCCGTTCAAGCAACCTTTCCCCACCTAATAACTTTTGAATGAACCGTCCGATTTAAACAAACTTTTTTTTGTTCGAAAGATCTTATCAAGAATACTTCATTCCCGTTTTTAGCCTACTTTCCCTTTAAAAATAAAAGAAAGACGAAAAAAGTATTAAAAGTAGCTTAATGCATCTAAAAAATATCGCCAAGTCCAAAAAATATCGCCAAGTCCAAAAAATAAAAAGGTAAAATGAATATCGAAAAATTAAAAATTTGAAAGTAGGGTATTGAGATGGGGAATTTGTGTGTCGGTCGGTCTGTCTGTCTGCCCCCCCCCCCCTTAATAACTTTTGAATGAACATTCCGATTTGGACAAACTTTTTTTTGTTGGAAAGATCTCGGCGAGTAAAGATCATTCCCATATTTGATTTTTCGATTTGAACTATTTTTGGTTCAACTTTGAACCGTTCAAACAACCTGTCCCGCGATGCTAACTTTTGAGTGAACAGTCCGATTTGAACAAAGTTTTTTTTGTTCGAAAGATCTTATCAAGGATACTTCATTCCCGTATTTACATTTCCGATTTGAACAATTTTTCGTTCAACATTGAACCGCTCAAGCAAGCTTTCACCCCTAATAACTTTTGAGCGAACAGTCCGATATAAATCAACGTTTTTTTTTTTTTTTTTCCAAGGATCTCAGCAAGGATACTTCATTACCGTATTTAAATTTTCAATTTGAACAACTTTTGGTTCAACTTTGAGCCATTCAAACAACCTGTCCCGCGATGCTAACTTTTGAGTGAACGGTCCGATTTGAACAAACTTTTTTTTGTTCGAAAGATCTTATCAAGGATACTTCATTCCCGTATTTACATTTCCGATTTGAACAATTTTTCGTTCAACTTTGAACCGCTCAAGCAAAGCTGTCACCCCTAATAACTTTTGAGTAAACAGTCCGATTTAAATAAACTTTTTTTTTGTTCGAAGGATCTCAGCAAGGATACTTCATTACCGTATTTAAATTTTCAATTTGAACATTTTTTCGTTCAACATTGAGCCGTTCAAGTAACCTTTCCCCACCTAATAACTTCTGAGTGAACCATCCGAATGGAATAAACTTTTTTTTGTTTGAAAGATCTCGGAGAGGCTCATTCCCATATTTCGCTTTTTGATTTGAACCATTTTTCATTCAATATCGAACCGTGCAGAAAAAAAATTTTACATTAGCGCCTACGGGGAATTTCAGTTGAATGTTGATCCGGATAAAATCAGATTTCCTTCAAACTAACTTAGTAAGTAAATGGTTTTGATAAATAATATTTGTGAAGTACTTTTCTGAATAATCTTCTGTAAGGACTCTGATTCCGACTCCGACAACATGGCGGAAATGCAGGCTCAGAAAAAAAATGACTGACTGTGCAGACGATTTTTTGTTTTTCATTTGTTTTATTTTATTTATTATTATTATTATTTTTTTGGCAGACGATTTTTTTTGTAACAAAAATGTTTCATTCACTAGGGCATTTTATTCTTTATTTATATTTAACAACTGGCAACGGATTAAAAGTGAAATTCGAGACATTTTATCAACGGACGAGTTTTTGTTTTTTCTTTTCTTTTTTTTTCTTTCTTTGATAAAATGTGTTTTGATGTACTTTGTACTTTTAATTTTTTTTTTTTTTTTGAAAACAATTGAAGAATTTTTCTACGGAAGAACTGTAACAGATACATTCTTTAAAAGGTGCGACAAAACTTTATTTATTCATTTATTTACTTTTTATGTGTCCATTTCATCTGATGAGAGGGGTATATTTTGCTTTTAGAAATCAGATTTAAGTGCTAAAAAGGTATGTTTGACATAATTTTTAGTCTCAGATAATCAAGAGAATAATGATCAGATGCTAGAATGCCGATGTCGATGTACGGGAAAGTAGGCTCGTTTAGTTCTTGACAGAACTTGTTGAAATAGATAACTGTTCGAAATGTTTTGTCTTTGCTTGGAACATCAAAAGCAAAGCAGGACCGAAGTTTTTACCCAAAGAATCAAATTAAAAAAAAAAAATCTTTTCACTACTTTTTTTACAATTAAAGCTGACAAGTGTTCCGATTCACCCCATTTTACGGTACTTTGAATGTAAAGGAAATGGAAAGTACCCGGATTTTCGGTTTCGGTCGGTTTTCTGCTGATGTGAAGCTCGGCTCTTGCTGTTCATTTAAATACGTACGTAATATATGCACAAAAAGATCGATGTTTGATATTTATAATCTTAAAACATAATTTGAGTTTCAAATACAATTTGTACAGTTATTCCATATCATTCCATTTAAGAAAATACAATAGCTACAAAAACAATAAACTAATTTTGTATTCTTTAGTTTTTTTTCTGCGTTCATGTTATTAACTTAGAAAATTTATTACCTAATTGATTTGCGATCATTATTAAATAACTTTGTATCATTTAGGAGGAAATTAAAATGAAGTTACACAATTATTCAGATTAATTTGTGTTGATGCTTCAATTTTTTGTATGAAATGAATCATCCTCATTGCATTACTTGATTTGGGATGTTAATAAACAAATATGTTTTCGGTGGAAGTGTATAGACACAATCTATGATTCAATTCTGAACACCAATGTGTTTTCATCGATGTCGCAGCACTAATACAGTCTGATTGTTCATTTCATTTCTTTGGTACATATACATACAATAATGAAGAAATAAATACTAACTTTCAATACAAGGGAATGCACTTCAAAAACGCCAACATTTTCAGCCTGTTCATTCAACAGCTGATAGTCGAAGTTTGTAACGGACTGAATTAGAATATAAACATCAAGCGATAAAAAGTTCCCACTTGTGAATCAACAAACCGGAAAGATAAAATGAACTAACTACCAAAATAAATTTCAGAAAGTGATAACTTGAAATTTATGTCCTAGTAAAAGTCTGAGCGAAGTTCCTTCAGGGGCATTTCATGAGAAAAATAATTAAATTCTATGAAAAATTTCGAAATAAGATTAAAATTTGGGCATTTTAGTTGCAAATAAACTTTGCGGCATGGTAAAAAGGAAAAAAAAAAAAAATCTGGTATGGACCCCTTCACTACTTCCTTTTACGTGTAAACTTCTTAGTAGTTGCCTTAAGGCTACAGTGGACAAATAAAATTGATTTTTTTCAATTATTGATTTATGTGTCTAAAACTTTGTGTGCTTGTATTATTGTATATTTACGACATCTAAAAGCATAAACAACACAAATTAGTGCAAAAACAATAAATACTTTTTTTCAAATTTCAAATTTAAATATTTTTTTAACAAAATTTCAAAATGTTCCAGGCGTCGCAATTTTTTTTCAAACTTGGAATTTCCACTTAATTTCCAATCATTAGGCATGATGGCACAAAACAATGCATTATATGCAATGTTTTATGAGATAGTTTATAAAAGATGGCTGAAAATAAAAATTTTCAGTTAAAAAAATCATATAAATTTTCATTTTCAGCCATCTTTTATAAACTATCACATGAAACATTGCATGTAATGCATTGTTTTATGCAGTCATGCATAATGATTGGAAATTAAGTGGAAATTCAAAGTTTGAAAAAAAATTGCGACGCCTGGAACATTTTGAAATTCTGTTAAAAAAATATTTAAATTTGAAATTTGAAAAAAAATATTCATTGTTTTTGCACTAATTTGTGTTGTTTATGCTTTTAGATGTTGTAAATATACAATAATACAAGCACACAAAGTTTTAGACATGTAAATCAATAATTGAAAAAAATCCATTTTATTTGTCCACTGTAGCCTTAAGTGTTAAAAAAAGTGCTTGGAGTGAGCAAGGCAACAATTCAAATACTTACTCCCCTAATCTGCCACGAAACAATGCAAAAAATATTTTACGACGCCAGGGCAGCTAGATTAGCTTCCTGCGGCATGTTGATGCATAACGTCCCCCTCTCTAACTTATACCTCATTCTGATGTTATATTATTTGATATAATTTAATGTTCATTCGATTTCAAGATATACCACGCACGTGGCGCGGCGTTGCACGGGCACTTCGTGCCCTGAAAGTAGTGAGAAAAAAATTTAAAGAAACTACTCCCCGCCAAGGCGGCTCGCTTACAGACGCTTCACGCCTTTACTTTTTTCCTATATAAAAAAAATCATTCGAATTATTGAGATGCTTCAAGCCTTCAAGATGGTGAGGAAAGTTTCAGTAAGTTCAGCTCGCTCAAAGGAAAAAAGTAGACATAGATACTCAGTTTTTAATATAAGTAGATGGCTTTTCAACAAATGATATGTTTCAAAACATTACAAGTAGCTAGCGATAAAAATACTACGTAAGTGGCTCGCTTATGAGTTTCGCGTTTGATTTAGTTAAGCCTTCATTCAAAATTGTTATAATCATTGTTATTACTGTTTCATAGCAACCACGTTTTGCAACAATGGATTTCATATTTAATCATTTATTAGGCTTAATCGCTTTAAATTTGACTACTTATTAATTGATATCTTCGCTAATTAAAATCGTATCATTATATAAATTGAAACTAATGAAGCCTGAAAAATTACCTATCTATCGGTACCTGGTTCGACTTTCAGTTCAGTGGCGTTCACGAGAAAGAAGCGTGACATAGATAGAAAGATACTCAGTTTTTAATATAAGTAGATGGTTAATTTTCTAAATATTGCTGATTTTAATATCATTCAGTGAATTTTTCGCAAAATATCGCCAAGTTGAACCCAAATGCAAAAAATAATTTTTTCGCCAAATTTGTCGCCAACTTGGAGATATGTCGCTAAGTTGGCGGCAAACACTTGGCAACCAAAAGCTTGGCGACATATCGCCAAGTGGTTGCGCCAATTCATATCACTTGAGTCTGCATTGAAATTAACACTGATTTACCCCAAAAAAGGGGTAAAACACCCCCTTGGGAATATTCGAATGCAACCACAAGGGGAGGAGCACAACTAGACCATCCTCAGAGCCTACATACTGTACCTCAAAACTCAAATTCTTAATTGGTAGCCAATGGATACTAAAACCCCAGAAAATGGTAGCCCAAATTCAAAAAAAAAAAAGCACAAAATTTCCGTTAAAAAAAAGGAATTAAATTTTTGAACAAAACTAAACAGGACAAAGAAACTACTCTGTACAAACGTATGTAGAAATAACATGAGTAATTGTAAAAAAAAAACATCCGAGATAAAAGTGGATAAATTAAAAAAAATAATAATAATGCATCAATTATTACTATGTGCACTTGAAAGATTTTTCAGCAAAATCTTGTCTTCTACTGGATCCAGAATTTCAAGAGTTCTTCCACTACATAGTAACAGTATTATTTAAATTATAATAAGAAATGTCTATTTCTTTGGACCGCAATAGAGTTTGCAAAGTTTCTTATTTGCCTGCTCCACAGGAGTTCATTTTAGTTGTAAAAAAATTGTCTAGCAAGGAAGCATATCTTTTTATCACCACTCAATTTGGAAAATTGTGTTTGCCTAAATTAACTTAGATGGAGGGTCATTCCACGTCAAATCGCTTAAGGCTATGTGCCGTCATGTCTCGGATTTTGTTCCATATTTTTTTAAGGATAGATACCTATAAGATAAACTCAAATTAATTTTTAAAGATTTTTGAATAAAAATTTAGGGTTGTAGAAT
Source organism: Uloborus plumipes (assembly GCA_038373865.1). Classification (NCBI taxonomy): domain Eukaryota; kingdom Metazoa; phylum Arthropoda; class Arachnida; order Araneae; family Uloboridae; genus Uloborus; species Uloborus plumipes. Next base: position 26,895 of record JAXGGA010003369.1, read on the forward strand.
TTTTTGAAATTTTGATTTTTTCAGAATTTTTGCCTTTTTATTTTTGGTATGCATTTTGAAAAAGCTCTATAACTTCCTCATTTTTCATTCAATTAAGCCAGTTTACGTTATCATTTTAAAGCTAATTGTTTTCTCCTTCAATATTAGTGACAAAAATGAGATTGTGAAAAATAGAATTTTGCCAATGGTCGTCTGAAGTGAGATTTTGTGTTTTTTTTTTCAATTGGTATGTTCAATAGGTCATATCTCCGAAGTACCAACTAAGAACTGCACAATTTTTTTTCAGTGATGACAACATTATATACTTTTTATGTATAAAAAATTAGGAGGGTGTTTTTCGTTGTTTTGGAATAAAAAAAATCAAGTGTGTTTTTTCAGTTGGTATGATCAATAGGTCATATCTCCGGACTACCAACTAAGAACTGCACGATATTTTTTTTCTGTTATGACAACATCATACCCTTTTTAGGTATAAAAAAGTAGGAGGGTGCTTTTTGTAGTTTTGGAATAAAAAAATCAAACCTGTTTTTTCAGTTGGTATGAGGGTCATTCATTTCATGTGAAATCAACAAGCCTCAAAACTTGACCATCACCAATTTAAAAAAAAATTATAGGGTTGATTACCTCTATAAAGTGATACAAAAAACTGATTTTTAAAATTTTTTTCAGCTGTTAGTTTTTTGTGTGAGACCGCTTAAAAAACGCAAAAATTGGAAAAAAGTGAAATTTTGAACATACAAAGATTCAATTTTCTCAGCTTCTATTGCAGCTAGAGTCTTTTGTTATATGTCATTGTAAAGCTCTTTAAACAAGCTTTCAAAAGATATATAATTTGACAAGGTTTCGTGATGTTAATATTTCAAGGTCACCAAAAGCATTATTTGACCTTGAATATTTCAAAAAGTGCATTCTTTAAAAATCTGAAAAAATATATATATATTACTTCCTAATGTAGTGTATATGTGGTAAAATTTGCAGAATGGGACAGCAATGGGATCTGGATGAAAAATGGAATCAACTTTTTCCACTCTTACCACTTTATTGCAATGCCTATGGCTCCTGAGGATATATAATACAGAAATATTGCAAACTGCGAAATGTTATTTACAAGTGACGGTTGGCTTATTCCACGTCTTGTTTTGAGAGGTTATAAATAATTCCTTTTCCGTTTCTACTAGGGTCTACTTTCGAAATAATAGCACTTATGGGCACATTGACAACGTTTTCAAAGTCTGGATAGTAGATAGAATTTGAGGGTCCATGAGGCTGCAACAGCTTGATTTTCTTCATCTGTGTCTAAGACGCACCTTAGCCACCAATATCCATTATACCTGCAGATCAAGAATCCAACCATTTCTGGGTAAGCAAGATCGCCTTTGACAGTTGTAGCACGTTCGATCCTTATAGTTTTGAAAATGAATATGCATTCACTTGCATCTGATTCCTGTTTAATGGCATTACACAATGAAGACTGAGTGCCTGGTGTTGTTCTTGCCATCATTTTTCTGGATTTCAAAGCCTCTGCTTCCTGTTTATAATGTTCAATTGTGCAATATTTAAAATGAATTGATTTGATATGGAAGAAATGTTTGGATTCTTGATCTGTAGGTATAATGGATATTGGTGGCTAAGGTGCGTCTTAGACACAGATGAAGAAAATCAAGCTGTTGCAGCCTCATGGACCCTTAAATTCTATCTACTATCCAGACTTTGAAAACGTTGTCAATGTGCCCATAAGTGCTATTATTTCGAAAGTAGACCCTAGTAGAAACGGAAAAGGAATTATTTATAACCTCTCAAAACAAGACGTGGAATAAGCCAACCGTCACTTATAAATAACATTTCGCAGTTTGCAATATTTCTGTATTATACAGGGTGTCCACTCCAATCGTGGACCAATAGCTAATTTCTAAACCGTTAGAGATAAGCAAAGAGTTTATTTAGGAAAAAATCTCCAAATTAGGAAAGGAATTTTGGGTCTATTCAATATTTTTCAAAAATTCAAATTTTGAAAGAGTTACAAAATTTAAATTTTTATACAGCCCTTCAGTCCTATCAATCATATTTAGTAAAACATTCTTGACACTGTAACGTGTAAAACTAAAAAAAAAATCACTCTTCTACGACAAAAATTGACCGAGTTATGACGTTTTGAAAAATCAAGATTTTGAAAGATTTCACATACGGTCCCTTAAGCGATCGCTAGATGACGTCATGAAATAATGCAAAATCTTGATTTTTCAAAACGTCATAACTCGGTCAATTTTTGTGGTAGAGGAGTGATTTTTTTTTAGTTTTAAATGTTACAGTGTCAAGAATGTTTTACTAAATATGATTGATAGGACTGGGGGGCTGTATAAAAATTTAAATTTCGTAACTCTTTCAAAATTTGAGTTTTTGAAAAACATTGAATAGACCCAAAATTCCTTTCATAATTTGGAGATATTTTCCTAAATTAACTATATGCGTATCTCTAACGGTTTAGAAATTAGCTATTGGTCCACGATCGGAGTGGACACCCTGTATATCCTCAGGAGCCATAGGCATTGCAATAAAGTGGTAAGAGTGGAAAAAGTTGATTCCATTTTTCATCCAGATCCCATTGCTGTCCCATTCTGCAAATTTTACCACATATACACTACATTAGGAAGTAATATATATATTTTTTTCAGATTTTTAAAGAATGCACTTTTTGAAATATTCAAGGTCAAATAATGCTTTTGGTGACCTTGAAATATTAACATCACGAAACCTTGTCAAATTATATATCTTTTGAAAGCTTGTTTAAAGAGCTTTACAATGACATATAACAAAAGACTCTAGCTGCAATAGAAGCTGAGAAAATTGAATCTTTGTATGTTCAAAATTTCACTTTTTTCCATTTTTTGCGTTTTTTAAGCGGTCTCACACAAAAAACTAACAGCTGAAAAAAATTTTAAAAATCAGTTTTTTGTATCACTTTATAGAGGTAATCAACCCTATAATTTTTTTTAAAATTGGTGATGGTCAAGTTTTGAGGCTTGTTGATTTCACATGGAATGACCCATGATCAATAGGTCATATCTCCGGATTACCAGTTAACAACTGTGCCATTTTTCTTCTATTATGATTTTTAAAAAAAACTATGCTATCACAAAGAAGACCACGACATGGCAGCTGAATGGCATTTCTTTGCCACGAGTCATGGCAAGAATGCATGCGATGGAGTAGGGGGCACAATAAAACGGCTTGCGATAAGAACAAGACTTCAAAGAACTGTCGAAGGACAGATTTTAAATGCACATGATCTATTTCAAATTTGCCTCTCAAAACATAAAGGGGATACAGATGTTTTACGTTACAGCAGTGGAAGTGGTTGCAAATGTAGAATTTTTAAAGCAAATATATGAAAGAGCCTTAAGAATAGTAGGCAGCAGAGAGAATCACTTCTTCAAGCCATTAGACACGAAGAGTATGTTAGTGAAGAAGGTTTCTGTGTTGGGAAAACGTTTTGTTGTCACTGTCGGAACATCGTAGAAATAAAGATTGTTATTCATGAAATTTTTATGCTTTCATTTGATAACAAATTATAAAATGTTACGTAGATTTCAGAATAATGGAAACCAAATATAAAATTTTTTCCAACCCACCAAGAGCTCGCGTGTCTTTTTTCGTCAAACTATGAATGAAAGTATATTTAAAGACATTTCAGTTTACTTTATCGTAATTCCTATCGGTTGATGGAGTGGCTAGCAATTAATTACTGAAGAGGAAAAAAATTATGCAGTGACTTTTCACTACCAAAAGCATGCAAGCAATAGAACAATATAAAACTCCCATCAGGTATTTGAATGTAATAAATAGGATACATTTTCATCTGCTTGTATAACGTGTGATGCTGAGTGAATCTCAAATTTAAGTTTCAAAAGTTGATTTTAAAGTAAAGTTTTTTGAAAAAAACATCTTAAGTTGTTATTTCAAAATAACAAAAAAAAACTTCCTTCTAATTTCTTGATCATAAAAACACCATGATGTTTTCATTATGGAAAAAAAAATGGCGCGCTTGTTAGCTGGTAATCCGGAGATATGACCTATTGATCAGACCAACTGAAAAAACAGGTTTGATTTTTTTTATTCCAAAACTACAAAAAGCACCCTCCTAATTTTTTATGCATAAAAAGGGTATGATGTTGTCATAACAGAAAAAAAGTGTCGTGCAGTTTTTAGTTGGTAGTCCGGAGATATGACCTATTGATCATACCAACTGAAAAAACACACTTGATTTTTTTATTCCAAAACAACAAAAAACACCCTCCAGTTTTTTATGCATAAAAAGTACATGATGTTGTCATCACTGAAAAAAAAATTGTGCAGTTCTTAGTTGGTACTCCGGAGATATGGCCTATTGAACATTCCAATTGAAAAAACACAAAATCTCACTTCAGACGACCATTGGCAAAATTCTATTTTTCACAATCTCATTTTTGTCACTAATATTGAAGGAGAAAACAATTAGCTGTAAAATGATACGTAAACTGGCTTAGGGCCGAATTCAAGTGAAACACCATTGCAGTCGCTTCGAGGCGATCGCATATTGCAACCGCTACTGTAAGTCGAATTCAAGTGAATTCGTTTCACTTGAATCCAAATTTTGGAATTTGCGATTGCATTGGTGAGTTGCGATCGTCCGTGTTTCACTTGAATTCCTGCCTTAATTGAATGAAAAATGAGGAAGTTATAGAGTTTTTTTCAAAATGCATACCAAAAATAAAAAAGCAAAAATTCTGAAAAAATCAAAATTTCAAAAAATTCTACAACCCTAAATTTTTATTCAAAAAATCTAAAAACATTTCTTTGAGTTTTTCTCATAGGTATCTATCCGTAAAAAAACATTGAACAAAATCTGAGACATGACGGCACGGCCGACTATTGAAATTAGGTGATTTGACGTGGAATGAGACTAGAACTGGATAAAGATTTTCGAATGGGCGTGGATAAACGATGAGCATACAAGTCCTCGGCTAAAATTAACAAATAAATAAGAAAGGTTGAAAATAATAATCTATGTAAAGTTATTAATGTCTCTACTGTAGAATGGCACAGTAGACAGGAATGAGTGAGTGATACGGAAGCGGATGCAATCGGATTTCGTAATCGGTTATTCCAAAGTCGAAGGAAGCATATTGGCTTGTTAGAAGCCAATCATCGGTCAAGTTTGAAATTCTAAACCCTGATTGGCCAATACATTCGTAGCGCATCGATGGCGTAATGGCACGTCATGAAGAGCAATGTGGGCGATGCTATCCGCTCGGCGAATGGGGGGGAAATGGCGCAGTGAAAGCAAGAGCAGGCATCGGAAAACTTTTCCGATCGTTCTTTAACAATTAGAATATGTCAAGATTGTGGGTTAGGAAAGAGATTTTGAATTTTAGCAAATGGTAGCCAGATTGGCGACTTTAATGGAAATAGTGGTCGCCAAAATGTGAAACTTGGTCGCATTTGGCGACTGGCGACCGCAAGTTTTGAGCTTTACTACATACCAAGCTAGAAGCTTATACGGCATATAGTTTTTGAGTTATGCGACACACATACATACGAACATTCGTACATACAGACGTCACGAGAAAACTCGTCACAATTAACTTGGGGGTGGTTGAAAATGATTTTTCGGCTGCTTATATGTTGGTAGGTACAGGTACATATGCACGTGCTGACAGTTCGAAAAAACTACTGAACATTCATTCGGGGGTGACCAAAATCAAAATTTAGACTCAAATTTGAGTGATTTTTTTTCGCGATCACAATACTTCCTTTACTACGTAAAAGGAAGTAAAAGGGGGGGGGGCAGAAAACGGTGAAGAAAGGTTCTTTCCCTTAGCAGTTTTCATTCTTTCTTTTCTCTTCTTTAAAGAAAAAAAAACAAAGCACTCCTTTCACCAGAGTTGGCAAGGTTTCGGAAACTGAGGTAAGTACTAGGAATGCACTGATTAATCGGCCAGTTTGCTGATTATTTAGAATCGGCCAAATTTCGCAAATTAATCAGTGGGAAAAAATATTTTTTAAAAAATATGTATACCTTCCCCAAGGAGCTATGCTGAATAACAGTAAATAGTACAGTAAAATGGAACAGCAAATAGGGTTGGGCATTTTGCCGGCAAAATCGTATTTTTGCTGAGACAGCAGCAAAAACTGGGAAAAACCTGGTAAAAAGCAGCAAAAATGGAAAAAACTGGCAAAAACTAGAAAACATTGCTGGATAGCAAAAAATTTACTAAGAAAAAAAACAGTATAATTTTGACAAACTACAATTGAGAGTAAAATCAGAAAAGTAATTTAAAATTTCATTGGTATTAATTAAATAATTAAAATATTTTAAAATAATTCTTGAGGAAAAAAAAACTTGAAATAGATTAGGCAAAAATGTTTCGAAACTTGTTTTTGCTATTCAGTTTCAGAAAAAGAAATATGTATTATAATTCCAGAGAAGAAATTGAAGAATTGAATTTAATGAGTTAACTAGGTATTTAATGAATTTTTCATCATTGGTTACTTATAGTTCAATACGAGTTAAACTATGTTTCCATCTCATCTCAGAGCAACAATAATTTAAGCCTCAGAATAGTAGTAAGATGGCTAGGCCAGTCATATTGTTGGGTCAGGAGGAGAAAACTGCTCCTCCCCCTGATTTATAGAAATTATTGCATTTACAAAAAAAAATGGTTGTTGCTACGGCTGTTTTTCGGCATAATTTGCATTGAATATGACCGTGTGGCCCCTCACCCAAAAAAAAATTCAAAATGGCAGGTCTGAACATAGCCTACTGTCACTGTGAGATAATGTTGTTAATATTAATCATAGTTTATATCTCTATAAATTTAATTCGCCTTTATAGGATAGATCTGGCATGACTTCCCTGTTAAAAACTGAAAGATAAGAATTTGTTCTTAGTTACAACCACTAGTGCAGTGAGCATCTATGCGAGGGGGGGAGGGAGGGGGGGTACAAAAGCCTTTACATGTGAAAAACATACAATATCACCCCTGGCAATATATGTTAACAAAATGGTTTTAGCAGGAATTGACATCCAATCCCTTCATGACGTCCCTGTTAAAACTTTTAATCCAAAGATAGTGACATATTTTACAGTAATTTACTCTCCCCTTAATTCTGTTATAGGATTTACGAAAGAAGCCTTTTCTGACAGAGTAGGTTGAATGATGCAATGAATATTCTCACTTAAAAAACAGAAAAATTTTAAACTAAAAATTAGTAAAAATTTTGGAAATTTTTCGTAAATAAAGTTAACTATTTTTGCCACTTCGGCAAAAATGTATTTTTAAGAGGACGGTTTTAACCAGTTTTATTCATGGTTTTTTCCACTTTCGGCAAAAACAGGCCAATCGTAACAGTAAATAAATGTAATTTTCTGCAATCCTTACTACAACGTGTAATTTGTAGTTTGAAAGTGTGTGTGTACAAAGTAAACAAAACGAATAATTCATATAGAGTGCCTAAAACTGAGTGGAATGTTAAAAGACAAACGTTTATAGATGATATTCATGCGACACTATTGGAAATAATTAAATTCCTCAACTTTGAAATTGGAATGCAAAAACATAAGCATGAGCACTGTTAAATTAAGAGCCATATTTTTTTTCATGATATTATGTCTAGAAACATAACTAAAACTGAATTTTGTCAGATTCTACTGTAATTTTTCTAACAATATAAAAATTGGTTCAAGGACATTTTGAAAATATTTTGGGAAAATTAGGAAAATAGCAAAAAATAAATCTTCGCTCAGAAATAAATTAGTAACTGTTCCTAAATTTGGAGTTCTAAAAGAAAGAAAAACAAAACAGTGATGGTGAACTTTTGTTGTATTAAAAAGAAATAATCATCCTGATCATTAATGAACCGATTATACATAGCCGTTAAATCGGTAATGGGCTAACTTGCTTATCAGTGCATCTCTAGTAAGTACCATACTTTGTACCATCCTTTGTGTCCAAAACTAGTTAAAGAGAAATTGTATTTTGTAAGTAATGTAAAAAACAAAATAAAATTGATTAAAAGTAACCTTATTTAAAAGGAGACCTAGGTTATTCAGGAGTCAATCCAGGATTTTTTATCGGGGACCTGTTTTTGGGATTTTGTTGAAAAGTGTGTCATTGTGTGAAAAGGAATGGGTAGTTTTGTGAAAAATAGTCATGGCTAAAAATATTACGGATCATTTTTGAATCTCGGATTTCGTAAAGGATCCGTTTTTGAGTTTCTAAATTTTGTGAAGAGTCTGCTAACGGACCTAATTTTTTTTTAGATGACCCGTTATTGAAAATCTGGTAATCCCGAATTTCGCAGCATGTTGGCTAATGCAGGGTAATATAGTATGCCAATTAATCCCTGTTTTACACATCTCTCCACAAAGCATCAACTTCATTATTGGAACCATGGGGAGGTTAACAGAGCATTAGAAAGACTGATTCTAACGAAGTGTTTGACAAGAGAATCATGACCCATGACCCATAGACAAGTAAAAAGAAGAAAAGGGCTCTTCCTCATTAGAACTAGGATACACTTCAACAGCATATCAAACCAAGGTTTATAAATATTTCAGCAGTTCAATTTTGAATAAGAAGAGGTCATAGTTTTACCTAGGTAAAAGATTTGTTGATAGAAACATATCAGTTCCACCATGTAGTTGAAGGATTTATGCTCTTTTTGGCCAGATCCTGCACAACATCATTACCAGGGATTCAACAATGGGATGGAATACATTACAAAAACTTACAGAAAGTAATTACAGTAAAATTTTGGTTTTCGGCGGAGCAGAGTGGCACAGTAACACTGAATAATAGAATACTGCAGATCTTCCGAAAATTTGATAGAAAACGTTACTAAAAAAAGTCAACAACACTCACATCTACATTTAAATGGGTACTAATTTGTTAGCTAGGCGCAAGCGAAAAATCAAAAATTGTCAAGCAAAGCATTGACAAATCTATCAACAGAACAAAAGTACGTTCAATGGTAAACAAATATGCTTGAAAAATTTGGCAGATTTCTAACTTATTTCGCAATACATTTTACAGCAACTTTTTGTTTGCGCCTGGCTAACGGATAAGTATCATTTAAATTATAGCAAACAACAATAACATTGAATGTAAAAAATATTTTTCACTCAAAAATGAACAATAACACACTCAAATAACTAATAAAATGAAAACAGAAGTGGGAAAGACCAGTCAGCTAATCCAAACCTCTGATAAACCGACTGCAGATAATCAGTTGTTCACTGCATTATCCATTTGTGGTTTTGATGGATTAAATATCTGCATTCAAGAATTCTATAGTTGGTATGAAATGATATTAGAGATATAGATATAATAAAATTCCTTTAGAAGGAACACTGATGGAACAAAAATATTTGTTTAAAACGGGGTGTGCTAGCTGAAGAGGTTTTTAAATTTTACTAGTTTATTTTATTTATAATGTTTTTTTTATTTAATATCAAATAAAATATTTCTATTTTGTACACTTTTACTAAAAACTTTTTAAACTGACTGGAGGCAAGGCTGAAGCAGTGTAGCAAAGGCCTCAACTACTTTTTCAAAAAAATGCAGTTATTTCATTATTCATTTAAAGTTTTATGAATTAAGAGAAATTTAAAATAAGTTACTCATGAAACCTACATATACCTAATTTGAGCTTTAAAACTTTTTTATTAATGTCTGGTAATTATGTTTTAGTTGTCGCAAGCTTTCCATTTTCAAAATTCTGAGCAAGTATATAATCAAGAACTTAAGGGTTGCTTTTTTTATAGAATTCGCAGAGTCTATCTAATGTAATTAAAGCTTTGTTAAAATTTTCAGTTACAATAGAACGCCTTTTTTTATCCATAGTTTTTTATCTTCATCCTAATTATCTGGTTGCCATCAATTTTTAGTACTATGCTTGCAATTTCTGTTTTACTCTATGCAGTGAAAACTTGGTCGTTGATGGGAGCATACCAGTTACGTTTTAGAACCTAGCTTGATGAATTAACAACTGCAACTCTTTAGATTCATCATTGTCACTTACCTCCACTGTAGAGAAGTACGGAGTACCACTTTGGCCGAGTCTCGGCATCACACATTTTTCATTTTAACATTTTTCAATGAATTATTTGTATTACGACATTAAAATATTTTCATAGCATTTTTTTCTTTTTTTCCTAAGTATTTCTATACCCAAAGTAGTCACAACCTTTTTCTTAATTATAAAAATGACTTTCAATTTGCAATCTAAGTTTTCAAATGATTTGAAAGATATCAGAGTATGATTTAACGGTTTTTTAATATTTATCTTTGATTATTCATTCACCAAACTACCAAGAAAATTTGAAGCATTTGGCAGAAAAAATTTCCGAGCTATGTCAGTCAGTTTTGAAACTTAAAAGTAATTTATGTTGGATTTGTTTGTAAGATAATTAGTGCACCTCTATATCAGTGTTAGAAATTAACAGTCACTAATCGCATTTATGAGCTTCACATTGATGCTTTCCTTTCGTGACTGATTGTTATTAAAACTTGTGATTGGCCTGAAGGTCAAATTTAAAAATGTATTTTTTAAAAATCAACTTAAGTCTTTAAAAATTGATCTTTTTTGCGCATTTTCAAATGCTTTCATCATTTTGCAGCATACAGTGGTGCATATATTCATTGTGTAATTAATATACCATTTTGGATTACATATAAGTTGATTCAACTGAGAAAACATGCTTTCATAATTAATAAACATTTAGTAGACAATACTCACCAATTGTAACTTTGGACCTTCACTAGGTTCTTTGTAAGTTCTATGATGATCACTTTTGTTATTTTTTGCCTTCTTTGCTTTGGCTTCCAGATATCTTTGCTTGAGAACTATTGTATCTTGCCTGTGGGCTTCATTTAATCCGTTAGTTGCTTGTTCATATCGAGGCAAGCAGGCATTTTGATGTCCTCGGTAAAGCTCGAACCTTCGTTTTAATCGTTCAACGACAATTTGTTTTTTAACTGGCAAAACATCTCCCATAATAGCGGGAGTTAAAATAAGAATGTTAATAGAGCAATTTTTCCCTCAAAGTATTATAAAATCGCAGATATGATCGAAATCCTCGTTAAAATGCATGTATTTCTCAAAAAATTTTTTTGATTGATGATTGATTTTTCATTCATTGAAAGGAAAATTTTGAAACAATGAAAAAATTTTTTTTTTTTTTTTTTTTTTGAATCAGAAGAAAATATTTTAAATATTTAACACATCATTCCTTAACCTCTTACAATTCCTCTAAACAAAATCATTAAATGCATATTTCATTCAAAAAACAAACACACGTGTTTCCAAGTTTACATAATCCAATATCCATACAGCGCCAGAAAGTCAATGTCCGGTCTGACACTGTCAACCACCAGCAGACCGTGTGGTCAGCCATACTTTATTTCACCTTTTGACTCCATCCAACAAATATGATCTGCGTTTATTGCGTTTTAAAAAGGAATGAAATTTTTTGCCCAAGACTGGTGTCATCGCATACTTCAGAAATATTTGGCATACCTGTCACGAAGTTATCCATAAGTTGATTTTATTTACAATAAACTTGACCAGCACCTTGAAAACACAAACATAACTGCAAGAATCAAGAGCAGTGACCAGTTATAAGTTCATACGTTTTTGAGCAAACATTCTATGATATTTTTTAAATAGTTGTCTCACTCTCGCGGATCAAAATCCGTTACTCCCAAATTCTACAATTGGGATATTGAACAAAATACAAAAATAAAAAAAACCTTCGGGAAAAGTTATGTTTACTTGTTCGTGGCACGTCTGACGAGGGAGTGGGAAGCAGGGTTGCTGTAATTAGAAAGTCGCCTAAACGGGTTTACCATATAGCTAATACTGCCAAATCTACGCCAACAACTTTCTTTTCGCCAAACAATCAAAATTCCGATTTGTTTATCATAATACAACAAAATAAAATGATGCATGTACTTTGATCTTAAAAATGTTTTTTTCGTTCAAAGGTTAAATTGGTTCCAAGCATTCAACGCAAAAATTTCAACGCACCAAGCGTAACATTTACAGCACATTGAATAAAAGGTTAAAATTTCAAACATACAAACTATAGGGAAGCTGGTGGCCCTCCCCGCCCCTCCCCCCTTCCAGCTGGAGGGGCGCGGTCAGGGGGCCCAGGCCCCTTCCAGATATTTTCGCCTCATCCATAAACTTTTTTTTTTTTTTGATTTATTTCTTCGCAACGAAAGTAAACAATTTCAAACATTTTTTTAACACACGCACAAAACATGATGGAAGCCCACGAAATTTTGAGAGGGGGTTCAGGGTTCAGATATTTTCCCCAAGGTTTAGCAGGATATTTCTTCCATGGAAACCAATTTCAGTGCAGGTTAAAGTTATGAGAAGTTGACGGTTTTGATCAGGGTCGGACTGGGAACAAAATTCGGCTCGGGCATCCACGGAAAAGCGGCGCCTCTCCATATAATTTTTTTTAAAAAAAAATCGACATTTATTATACACTGTGCGGCGAAAAAAAGGAAAAATAAAAAAAAAAGCCTTTAAAATACTTCTGACACTATTCCGGCTGATTCTGATACAAAATGACCCCATGAATTCGAATATGACCACTGTTTTCTCCTGATGCGTACCAATTTTTGTAAAACAGGCCCCTGTGTATTTTTTCCCTTTTCCTAAGTTTTAGAGCTATTATTTTCATTTGAAAAGGAAATGAGCATTATATTATTTAACCACTAAAATTATTTTAGAAGACAAAAGAGGCTCAAAGCAATAAATCATGAACACAGATAGCAAAAAGGAAGACTGGGGGGTGTACACACTCCAAAATATTTCAAAAATCATCAAAAATGATTTTTTTTATTCTATTTTTTTAAAGAAGCTTTTAAAAAAAATTTCGGTGGGAAATCAGAGAATAGAGCTCACTTCTTCCTGTGTCCAAAAAAATTTTTGCGGTCTAAAAAAATTTACAAAAAAAAGATATTATAAAGCAATCTTGTGAAGGTCACACGTTGCATACGAGTCGCCTCGCTAGTCTTTAGGCAAAAAAACACTTCTGGCTGATTCTTATGCAAAATGACCCTTCGAATCTAAATATGGCCAAGGTTTCACTCCATCATGCACCATTTTTTTTTTTTCAGAAAGCCACCTCCTCTCCCTCCGATTTATAGCCAGAAAAATTGAAAATTACAGGGGAGGGGTCTGTAAAGAGTAGTGCATGATGGGGAGAAATGGTGACCATATTTTGATTCCAGGGGTCATTTAACATAAGAATAAACCAGAATAGTTTATTTTTTACAGAAGACTTGGGATCCTACTCGTATGCAACGTACGACCCTCACAAGATTACTTATTATTATTATTTTATTTTTTACAACGCGAAAATTTTTTCGGACACAAGGATCATATCGACTTCAGAAAAAAAAAACGGAACAAAAAAATCTTTTTTGATAATTTTGGAATATTTTGGGGGGTATACACCCCCTGAGTTTTCATTTTTGCTATCAGTGTTGAGCTTTGAACCTGTCTTGCCTGCTAAATTAATGTTAGCGGTTAATATATGCTCCTTTCCCCTCCAAATGAAAAATAAAGCTCTGAAACTAAGGAAAAGTGAGAAAAAACGTGGAGGGCCTTTCTACAAAAATTGGTACGTGTAAGGGGGGGGGGGTCATATTCTGATACAGGGTGTCATTTAACATCATAATCAGGCAGAGAAGATTTTGATTTTTTTTTTTTTTTTGATGCGTGTATGTTATTAATTAAATATACAACGAAAATTAAGGAGCGTAAGTAATAATTTAAATACTTCATCAGTTATTCTAAACTGAATTCTTATTTTTATTGATTGATCAATTAATTATTAAAAATAAATTACCAAATACTGATTTAAACAATAAGATTTTTCTTCAATCATCAGCATCAAAATCAAGCACTAAATCAGCTTCATTGAATTGACATCTGCCTTCAGCCCGGTTTATTGTCTGTTCCAGACTGATGAGTGCATAATAAGGATGAGACTGCAGGTTCTGGATGGCATAACTGGGCTGCAGTTGAGCACAGTGATGACAAGAGAACCTCATTAGCCGCCCCAGTGAAACTATCACATTTATAATCATTTTTACAACTGCTTCTTGCATGGTTTTCCATAATAATACTTTCTCTTCGGTTAAAAAAAATTGAAACGCGTATTTCTTCAGTTGAGAAATATTAATAATGTAGGGCTTCACGGATTTTTTAAATAATATTTTAAGATAGCATTCCCATTTTAAATTTTGCTAAAAAAATACACTATTCACTTTTGATTCACGTGTAATAACAGTTGAGTCCGCTTATTAGAATACCGATTAAAAGAATATCCCGCTTTATATAATTTACATTTTCAAAGTACCAAACTGTTGTGATGTGCTATTTTGAAGCCGGATGATAGATTATCAATATATCGCTTATTAGAATAATTTTTCGGGGCAAAAAGGCTATTCCATTAAGTGGGCTTGACTATTGGTTTTTTTATTTATTATTATTTTTTAATCACTGCGAATTTTTTCCATCTTCTTTTTATTACAAAATGAGGTTGGCGTCTCGTCTCCTTTTGTGAAAAACTAGGAGGGGGTGGGGGATCGGCTCCGCCCTGGATCTAGGGAGTGTGGCTGTGTAATTCTATTTGTTTAAACCTTTCCTCGAAATTCGACTCAAAGAAAAAGAAAATATAGATTGTCGGCTCCGCTTAATCGGTTAGCGGATAAACGAATGCCCGGCTGGAACGAATAGAACCTAACGAAACCAAATATTTCTCCATAGATGCAATGTTTAAGATTCCCCTAATCGAAAAATATTGATCAGCTTTCACAAATATTTTTTCTCAGAAAACTTTTGAATAAATTAAAATTACATTGAATAAGAACAATTTTTTTGCGCAAAAGTATAAAATAAAAAATTTCGCTAACAACGAACCAGGAAAACTATGTTCACATTCCATAATACGTAACATTTTTTTGTCGTTGCCACTCCAAAAAAAAAAAAAGATAGCGAAGTCGACAATTAAATTACATAACAAAAAAAATATGTAAATATTGTGTACGATAATAAATTGAATTTTTAATGTAAAAAACGTCAGACGAGGAGGGGAAAATGGGAGTTAGAAAAGAGTTTCCAAAAGACCTTGAGCAAGCTTTCCATCTCTTCCTCCTGGACCTTTTCAAAGAATGTATTAAAAAAAGTGCCAAAACAAAGATTTAATAACTCAAGTTGAAAATTACATTTTTCTAATTCTAATATGTTCTAAAAACTTAATTATTATACTATTTTGTTGTTGATTTTACTTAGCTTATTTTAAAAACTTTTAACCAATGACAAATGTCAACGTAGCTTGGAAAAGTAAAGAAATTTTCCCCACTTAATCAAATGAATGTCGGCCACATAAGGTTCAAAACCAAAAGGTTCACCGACAAAAGATCCACACCCAAAAGATCTAGTGGGTTGAAGATCCAAAGGACAGAAGGTCCGGCGAATATAAGGTCCAATAGAAATAAGATCCAGATCGAATATTCTCTTTCGAATAATATTTATTCTTATAATATTCGACGGTATTCTCTTAAGTGGTTTCGAGGTGTTTTCTAAAATGCAAAAATAAATAAAAATGAAATAAAATAAATAAATAAATAAATCCTTTATTTTTGATCAGAGTAGAAGGTATAAAAATTATTTTAGAGCATTTTATTTTCAATTTTAGAGCAAATCTTGAAATGATATTAAAATATCTCTCCCATATACCCTCCATCATGAGTTAGGACGTGATTCTATTTTTAACGACGGGAACGTTTATTGACATAAATTATCATAGTTTTTAAACTGTATTAGCAAGATTAAAATCGGTGTTATAAAATCATTTTTATTGTCCCTGGAGCAGTTGCATTCTGCTACTGTCATTTAATGCTAGTGAAAGAATCAGATCAGATAATCTTACCGCATAATACTATAGTAAATTATAACAGTTAAAGGCTAAATCATATCCCGACATGCTTCTATTCACATGTATTTTGAAACGAAAAACATACGCATTTGAATTAAATTGGAAATTAAAGTGCAAAGGCTTATCATCTCTTACCTTTCTGATGAGAGAAAAAACAACTTCGCTACGCAAAAAAGTTGTCAACGAAAACGTCTTTTGTTCGTACACAGCCGGGGAAAACCGCGCGAAGGAAGGAGCACGCGCGAGTCACGGAGGTCCCGACACAGCACTTTCTACTTGTCATAACCCCTCGAGCTCCCGCTAAAA
This sequence comes from Uloborus plumipes, assembly GCA_038373865.1. NCBI lineage: Eukaryota > Metazoa > Arthropoda > Arachnida > Araneae > Uloboridae > Uloborus > Uloborus plumipes. Next base: position 43,198 of record JAXGGA010003369.1, read on the forward strand.
ATCCGGAAATTTTGCGAATTTGCACCTGTTACTGTTACTAATTAGAGCCGTCTGTCTGTACAATAGTGACCGGAGTCTCATTGACGAGGTTAGAACCAGAGGCGCTACCTCGTGAAGCCCTGGGCGGCATTCCGATCCGAAGGACAAAAATATCACCCCTTTAGCCGTGGGGGACATTTTGTTTTCGTTCGATCTTCAACTGAGTGGGAAGAAAGAAAAAAAAACTGCTTTCGAAGTTTTCTGCTTCTGCCTACTGACTGTGTGAATAATGTTTGATATAATTCTGAGAACAAGGCAGGCGCGGATCAAGGATTTCTCTCAGAGGGGGGAAGGAGGGGCAATTTCATTCTCATTTCGGTGCCCCCCAATTATTTTTTTGGCGCTCCAACTCCCAAATCAAATGAAGTAAGAAAGTGGGGAAAATCCTTTTTGGTTTGCTATTCACATTTTCTATAGACATAAGCAGTCAGCTATTTATCCGTTTAGTAAAAATAATATGGAATAAAAATGCACTGGTATAGGAAACAAACAAAATAAATAAATAAATAAATAAACTAATGTAGCTTTACAGTGGGTTCTCTAGCACCCCCTCCCACCGCATTAAATGAAAATTACTTGAATATTTAACAAAATAAGTTGAAGACAAAAGATAAATGCAAAATCTGGACCTTTTGTCCACCCCGCTGAGAAATACGGACCTTATGCCATCGCTGTCCAAAAATGCGGACTTTCTGTTCGTGGACCTTTTGGCTGTCGAACCTTATGTTCCTTGGATCTTATGGCCATTGGACGTTATGGCCATTGGACCTTCTATCCCGCGGACCTTTTTGACGTGGATCTTCTGTTCGTGGACCTTTTGGTTTTGGACCTTCTAGCCGCATCCTAATAAATCCATATAAATAAAACAGAGAATATATATCTATGTGCGTACCTTGTACAAATCCACAGTTTACGTCGGATCTGAACGAAATTTGGCAGGGAGATACTTGGGCACCCGGGAAGTATAATAGGATGGCTTTTGAGCGGGAAAAAAGTACCGATCCGATCGAATTTCGAAGAGAGGACTTCAAAATGGCTCTTTCTATTTCAAAATGGCTCTATCTAGAGAAATACTTATCGGATATTCTCGATCTTGGTCTCATTCGAGAGAACGAAAAAAATACCTTTTAGGAAAGTTTCCTTCCAGAGGTTTTCAAAACCACTAATCGATATCTCCACCCTGAAGAAAGATATGGGCATTTGAAAATTTGGAAATATCCATTTTAAATCTCTACTAAGAATAAAGCTGAAGGTTTGTCTTTCTTTCTGTCCTTCTGTCTGTCTGTCTGTTACGCGCGTAGCGCCCAAACCGTTCGGTCGATTTTCATGCCACTTGACACAAAATTAGTTTGTAGCATGTAGTTTTGCATCTCGAAGCGATTTTTCGAAAATTTCATTTCGTTCTTTTTCTATTCGAATTCTTAGCAGAAATTCGATAAAATAGGGAAGAAATATTTCATACACATTTTCAAGTCTTATGTCATTCGAAAGCTTGAAATTTTCTGCACAAAACGAAGTTTTTTCGAAGTCTCTACGATCATCAGGAAAGCTGTAACAATTGTTTTTAGAATCCCGGAATTCAAAGCTTATCTTCAGTAAAGCAAGCCAAACGATTCTAAAATGGTTAATGAAATGAATTATTTTATCAACGGAAATCAACTTTAAATGTTGTTACCATGGTTACGTTTTTATTTCGTTTATTTGTTTTGGTCTTTTTCCATTAATAATTTTAAAAATGTATTTGTTTTTGTAGCAATCCAAACTCCAAGCCTTATTAAAATCAGTCAAATGAAATATAATAAAATCGTGATAAGAACGCACCTGTCAATCAAATGAGAAATCGAGTCCTTTCTTTAAAAAAGGTAGAGAAGGAAGAAACTGACGCGTACCATTTTTGTGAGTTTAGAGATATTTTGGCGATCTGACGAGTTGTGTAGAAGAGGGAAACATTGTTTAACTAAATGAGGTCAAAAAAGAAACAACATGATAGTAAACCATTCTAAATTTATCGTCTGGCAAAACATATTTTATTTCCTTTTTTTAATTTCAATATAAATTGCAGTAAATGGCTTGAGTGAACGAGTTTGGCTTTTAATTTATCATTTGCTGGTTGATGTTTGTCGATGTTTATTGTTTTTATTATCATGGTGAAGAATAATGCACGAAATTTCTATTATTTTGTTTTTGAAGTTAGGAAAGAAAACTTTCTTCTTCTTTTAAACTATGGTAAGATTTCTGTGAGCAGCAAAATTATTCTTATTTTCTCTTTTGGCTTATTTTTGTGCACCTCCCCTTGGGGTTTTTACCCCTTTTATGGGGTAAATCAGTGTTAATTACAATGCAGACAAAAGTGATATGAATTGGCGCGAGCACTTGGCGAAATATCGCCAAGCTTTTAGTCGCCAAGTGTTTGACGCCAATTTGGAGACATATCGCCAAGTTGGCGGCAAATTTGGCAAAAAAATTTATTTTTTTAATTTGGGTTCAATTTGGTGCTATTGGCGATATTTTGCGAAAAATCCACTGAATAATGTTAAAATCGGCGATATTTAGGAGATTAATCATTGAAAAACATTTTTTTGCATTGTTTTGTGGCAAACTAGGGATGTAAATGTTTGAATTGTTATCTTGCTCACTCCAAGAACTATTTTAGCACTTAAGGCATCTACTAAGAAATTTACACGTAAAAGGAAGTAGTGTGGGGTCCATGCCAAATTTTTATATCATTCTTTAAAAGAATTATAGTTGAATAACTAAAATAGAGTATTTTTTCTGCTATATCAATTTTTTACAAATGAATTTTTAATTTTATACCACGGGCAAAGCCGTGCGGGTACCGCTAGTTGGATTAATAAAAGTCGTCTGCACGAGCGCGAAAGAAATTAAATGGGGTGAAAAAATTTTTTTGATGAGAAATAGGTGTTGCCATTTTTTTCTTGAACATAAACAAATAAAATTCTTGCTTTTGCTTTAGACTTATCCTGTAACGGGCGGATTTAAAAACTTTTTTGGCGATTGATTAATTTTTCGTACTGCTTTCTAGCAAACTATTAAGTTTAATTTAATCGAACTTTTAGACACATGCGTCATCGAAGTTTGAAGCAGTATTGGCGTTATTGAAGCAGAGCGGCTGGGCGCCTTCGGTACGTGAGAAGGAGGCGCCGAAGCTTAGAGCAGTATTTGCGTTTTAAGTGCGAAGAGTGACTAGGCGACTTCGGCGCCCCCTTGAAGCTTTGGAAGCGCCCTCGCAGGGGCACTGAAGCTTAAAGCAGTATTTGCGTTTTAAGTACGGAGAGTGACTAGGCGACTTCGGCGCCCCCTCAGGAGCACCGAAGCTTGAAGCAGTATTGACGTTTTAAGTACGGAAAGCACCTAGGCGCCTTCGGAGTGCGCCCCTTGAAGCTTTGGAAGCAACCCCTCAGGGGTTGTGATTTGTTCAGGGGGGGGGGTATTCTCCCCATTGCACCCTCCCTGGATCAGCGCCTGGAACAAGGCTACAAAAAAAAACTATATTTTTCAATGAGCAAAATTTAATACAAAAAAAAAAGGTTTGCCGTAAAAAAAAAAAAAAAAAAAAAAAAAAAAAAAAAAAAAAACATGACTGTCGACCGGCGCTTTTTAGAGCGGCGCACCGGGCATTTGCCCGAATGCCCACATGGCCAGTCCGACCCTGGTTTTGATAACACCAGCGGGTGACCGAGCTCCGCTCGAGGAAAACAGGTGTCGAAGCTAACTCGAAGATTTAAATTTTCAATTGTGATTTATCAAAACATCACATGCCATAAGAAAATGTGTGAAACCATTGGTGAAAAGATAACCGGTTAAAGTGCACCATTGTAAACTATTCTAAACAAATTTTCGGAAAGGGAATTATTCTATACAAAGATTAAGTTTGAAAAGTCATAGAAAATAAAATGTAAGTGACAATAAAAAAAAACTATACAATTAAAGAAATGGTACAAAGTGAGCAGTGTAAAGATTGAAGTGTGTTGAAGTTCAATATTTTTGACAAATTTATTTAGAAAAACCAAACCCCGTGATTCCTCGTGACCAAAAACCCCAGACCCCCAAGCTTACCGGAGTTAATTAATTCTGGGGCGATTTTTGACTTGGCAACCATTCCTCGTATTATCCCTAACGTGTACCAGGGGACCGAGCCCGCTCGGTTAAAAAAAAAGAGGTTTGTAAACTCGTGTTTTTTTCTAAAGTGCGAAGTACTTATTTAGATGAACTTGAAAAGCATTTTTGACCCTTTGGTTGCAATTACGCATTCAAAACAGCCGTAATTTATTTTAAAAAACACAACCCTATTTAATCCATGCTCACTGTAAAATCACACCTAATTTCATTTCATTTGGCGCCGAAGGCGCGGGAGGATTTGATGCGAATGGATGCAGAGTCTCTGTTCTCCAGTACGCATTTGGTTCCAGTTGGTTTTGACTTTCACTTCACTTCACACTCCAGGTCCCCCCCCCCCACCCCGTTCATACCACAACTCGCTTTTTAACCGGGATGGTGCCCTGAAGAACGCTCTGCTCATTTTTAAACCTGGCTCAAGGGCCGAGCAAACCCTTGGCCCAGCACCCCCCAGAGGTTTCGTTTCACTTGGAGGATTTTGTGACCACGAACATTTTTTACGTCCCCCAGCAACCATTAATGAAGACGGTGGATCTTTGATCGGCGGCTAAATGATCGACCCGAGACCCTCCGGTTACGAGTCTGACGACTAACCGATTGGACAACCGCGGCCTTAGGCCCCTATATAGACGAGCCGACGCATCAAAATCACCACTTTGGATCCAGCGCGTGTGTGAAGATTGTCTTTTCTGGCCAGTTATCGCTTTTTGGTAACTTTTTACGTAAATTTAACAAAGCTTGGCAATGTCCCGAAACTTTACTCTGGTAACCCTATTTCCTCAACAATAAAAAATGAAAGTGAAAGTTTATGAGTTGGATCCAAAGTGGTGAAACTTAAGCTTGATGCGTCGGCCTGTCTAGAGCCGCTATATAGACAGGCCGAAGCATCAAGATTAAGTTTCACCACTTTGGATCCAATTCTTTAACTTTTACTTTCAATTTTTCATTGTTGCGGAGTAGGGTTACCAGAAAAAAGTTTTGGCACATTGTTAATCTTTGCCAAATCCACGTGCCGCTAATAATTGCTCACAGTGAAAAATTACCAAAACGCGATTACTAGCCAGAAAAGACGACCACTCAAACACACAAACACGCGCTGGATCCAAAGTGGTGAAACTTAATCTTGATGCGCCGGCTCGTATATATAGGGGCCTTAGGCCTGTCTATATAGCGGCTCTACCGCTGTCTAAGGCCCCTATATACAGTGTGTCCACTCCTATCGTGGACCAATAGCTAATTTCTAAACCGTTAGAGATAAGCATATAGTTCATTTAGGAAAAAATCTCCAAATTACGAAAGGAATTTTGGGTCTATTCAATGTTTTTCAAAAAATCAAATTTTGAAAGAGTTACGAAATTTAACTTTTTATACGGCCCCCCAGTCCTATCAATCATATTTAGTAAAACATTCTTGACACTGTAACGTTTAAAACTAAAAAAAAATCACTCTTCTACGACAAAAATTGACCGAGTTATGACGTTTTGAAAAATCAAGATTTTGAATGATTTTGCATACATCCCTTCAGCGATCTCTCGATGACGTCATGAAATAATGCAAAATCTTGATTTTTCAAAACGTCATAACTCGGTCAATTTTTGTCGTAGAAGAGTGATTTTTTTTTAGTTTTAAACGTTACAGTGTCAAGAATGTTTTACTAAATATGATTGATAGGACTGGGGGGCTGTATAAAAATCTAAATTTCGTAACTCTTTCAAAATTTGATTTTTTGAAAAACATTGAATAGACCCAAAATTCCTTTCGTAATTTGGAGATTTTTTCCCAAATGAACTATATGCTTATCTCTAACGGTTTAGAAATTAGCTATTGGTCCACGATAGGAGTGGACACCCTGTATACGAGCCGGCGCATCAAGATTAAGTTTCACCACTTTGGATCCAGCTCGTGCTTGTGTGTTTGAGAGGTTGTCTTTTCTGGCCAGTAATCGCGTTTTGGTAATTTTTCACTGTGAGCAATTATTAGCGGCACGTGGATTTGGCAAAGCTTAGCAATGTGCCAAAACTTTTTTCTGGTAACCCTACTCCGCAACAATGAAAATATGAAAGTAAAAGTTAAGGAATTGGATCCAAAGTGGTGAAACTTAATCTTGATGCGTCGGCCTGTCTATATAGCGGCTCTACCGCTGCCCATACCCAATCTCCATATATTATTTCTCTAAGCCGAATCTTATACCCGGTCGAAACTCGCTCATTTCTTTATCGAATTGCAAGAAAATTTATGATTTTGAAGCTTATCCCGCGGGCTATTGACGAAAATTAGACCCACCCTCTAAAAAGTGTCGGTTCGTTTTTTATTCGAACTTCAATTTTTGGGCACAAAATTGACTCTATCTAGCGAAATAATTGTCGTATCGTCTCCATTTTGATTTCATTCGAAAGATTAAAAAAAATGCGTTCTTTAGAACGTTTCTCCGCTAGCGCCGCGTAACGAGAATCTCGAAAATCCACGTATAAGCGACTTATAAGCGATTGAAGTTTGAAAAAGTTAAATTTTTTGCTCAACGGTTAAAATCGTTTTACCATTGTTGTTCAAATCAATTTTAAATGCGACATTTCAAGCCAAGGCTTAGCTCGGTGAACCTTAATTGTAACTTTTATTGTTTCAAAATACTATGGTAGTTTTGCGATAACGTTAGTATTTAGTTTAGTAGTAGCCTTGGGTATTTGATTTTAATACAGGGTATCACTTTTGTAGTAGTTGTAAAAGTGAACGTGTCTTTGATCTCTTTGAAAAGTTGTCAGAACGACGGCAGTAGATGGCGATGTTGTGCAAATGAAGCCAATAAAAATTGTCGTATTAAATTTTAAGTTTAGAGTTTTTTTTTTTTTTTTTTTGCGGAATTCCGCACGGGTCACCTAGTTCTAACTTTATTTTGATCGATCTCTTTTAAATTTCAAAAGCAATAACAATTCTAACATGTTGCCAAAAATTATTCGCCGAATACCATAAAAACATAAATTTACGCTGATGGGATTAAATATGAAATCCATTGTTAGCACGCGGTTGCTATGAAACGGTAACAATAAGAGAAATCATAAAGAAAATGGCGTAGTAAGAAATCTTCTCAAACATTTAATGAATCCTATCTGTAACTCCGAACTTTTCGACCGTAGCGCTTCAAAACCGGTGCCAATCGATTCCCCGTGGCCAAAAACCCCAGACCCCCAAGTTTACCGGAGTTTATTAATTCCGGGGCGATTTTCGACTTGACAAACATCTCTCGTATTATAGTATAGGACTAGGTAACCCGTGCGGAATTCCGCAAAAAAAAAAAAAAAAAACCTCGAAACTTAAAATTTAATACGACAATTTTTATTGGCTTCATTTGCACAACATCGCCATCTACTGCCATTGTTCTGACAACTTTTCAAAGAGATCAAAGACACGTTCACTTTTACAACTACTACAAAAGTGATACCCTATATTAAAATCAAATACCCAAGGCTACTACTAAACTAAATACTAACGTTATCGCAAAACTACCATAGTATTTTGAAACAATAAGAGTTACAATTAAGGTTTCCCGAGCTAAGCCTTGGCTTGAAATGTCGCATTTAAAGTTGATTTGAGCAACAATGTAACGATTTTAACAGTTGAGCAAAAAATTTAACTTTTTCAAACTTCAATCGCTTATAAGTCGTTTAAACGTGGATTTTCGAGATTCTCGTTACGCGGCGCTAGCGGAGAAACGTTCTAAAGAACGCATTTTTTTTAATCTTTCGAATGAAATCAAAATGGAGACGATACGACAATTATTTCGCTAGATAGAGTCAATTTTGTGCCCAAAAATTGAAGTTCGAATAAAAAACGAACCGACACTTTTTAGAGGGTGGGTCTAATTTTCGTCAATACACTGTTAAAAAAATTTCCTGAAAATAATGAAAAAACATACGGCAGCTGAGTTGCCGGAGTGTTTCCGTTTCGTTAATTATATTTCCGTGATTTTACGGAAAAATGACGAACAGAGCGTTCGTCATTTTTCCGTTAGGCATTTTTTCGTTTCGTAATTCTCCGTTCTCCATTTTTTCGGTTCTTATTATCCCCGCTTATACGTTATAGGCTTATACCTATACGCTTTGACTTATATGTATACATGCAAGATGGAAAATTATTTAAATTTTGCAAATTAACAAGCGCTTTTATAGCAGTTTAATATCAATAGCAAATTATCTATGGAAGTTCAATGAATTAGTCCTTTAAGTGTCGCAAAATGCGTAGATTGTGTAGAACAACAAATGCACAAATTGAAATTTTAAGAAACATTTGAAAATTTGCGAAACAATATAAACATATAAAAAGAACAAACATGGGTAATGTGCTGCCTTATCTTTTTCGTTTGTTCTTTTTATATGTTTATATTGTTTCGTAAATTTTCAAATGTTTCTCAAAGTTTCTTAAAATTTCAATTTGTTCATTTGTTGTTTTTTCTAATCTACACATTTTGCGCCACTTAAAGGACTAATTTATTAAACTTTCATATATTATTTGCTATTAATATTAAGCTGCTATAAAAGCGCTTGTTTATTTTGCAAAATTTCAATAATTTTCCATCTTGCATATATAAGTATAAGCGTATAGGTATAAGCCTATAATGTAAAAATGTGGGTGATTAAAATATGGGAAAATGAGAAACAGAAAAATAGAGCAATTAAAAAAGGAGCGTAAACTAGCTCACCGGAAAATTATATATATATAAGACAAAATGATGAGCAAAAATGTAAACTTAAAACTCTTACGAATTTTGTTTTTTAGAAAAAGTTTGAAAATATCCGCTCATATACTTCAAACTTTTAAACATCTTGCCTTTAAAAAAAATACTAAAGCAATACAAGAATTGGCTTTTTTTTTTTTCATTAAAAATTTTAGTTCATTAAAATAACATGATTTTTTTAAAAAGATTACATCAATCTCGCATAAAATACTCAAATATTTTGAAGATGGAATGATCAATGCATAGTATTTCTGAGCGCATAACTTCAAAAAATTAAAAAGTATTAACAAGGTGCATTCTTTTAAAAATATTTTCTCTTATGTTTGAATAAAAATTAAGTTCTTCCGAAAGTTCTTTTTTTCCTTTCTGAATTTGAAACATTCGTGGTTCCTTAAAAAAAAAAATCCTGTATTGTTACTGATTTCCTCTATTTTCATATATATTTACGTTATGGTGTTCATAGTGATCAACACTTTCAGAAATGCACTCTCAAAATTAACGAACTTTCTTTGTTTTTGATGAAATCACTTCCAAGAATATACCCCGAGCGAACATTTCGTAATTTTTTGGGGATGAATTTCGTCAAATGTAGCGAAATATTTCTTTATCCTAGTATTGTCAAATTGACAATCATTTTCGTAGTTTTGACAACATTAATTTCGTCACATTAACGAAGTAAAGTCATAAAGTAAAAAAGCTAAGTTTTGAAACTAAGCTTTTAAATCTTGATATAAAATTACAAAAATCATTTCACTAAATTTTACTAACCCTCAGCACCAGTAAGTTCATACATGCAACTACTAAAATGCACAATTGGTTTACATCATGAAATAACTAACTGTTAAGTCTGGACACAGATTAAAATAAAAATAGCAGTAACAAAAATAAAAATTCTTACCTCTTAAATAAAAATTTTCTTTTTTTTGTTGCTCAAAAAAGGCAACAATAGAGCGAGTAGATTTTAAAATGCACTAACACGCCCTTTTGTTGCCTATTTTGAATTTATCCATTGCGATTAACGAAGTCTTCTTAAAAATGTTGAGAGGAAATGCTGGATACCGAATAATCACATGAAAAGATCCAAATTATTTTTGCAGTCAATTTGATTAACTACGCAGAATCCTGGAACAATTCTTCTTCGAATGCTATCAATAGTCAACGCTCTTCGACGAAGCATTTTCAAATTGAAACAAAATGGCGCACACATAATAACGTCCTGAGGAACACGATTAAATAACATTCGACTGTGATGACAAACGACGAGACACAGATGTCCTCTTTTCCATGCTAATGCGAATAATACAGCTTTCACAGAAGCGTAAACATGCACATTAATTCTCGATGACTTTACGTTACTTTTGCTGCGCACTTTGATTCAGTTATGAATCATTTGTTCTGCCGTCGTTTCTGCGCACGCCCCAAGTCTCTTCAGACTGTATCTAACTCTCTCGTGCGGTTATATTTCAACCACAAAACCGGGTAAATTCCGTTTTTTGTTTCTCCAACTTGGTAATTCACGGAATAGTTCCGTTTTTTCAAGGAAAAGTTCTGTTTTTAAACGAAAACGGAAATTTACTGTTAAAACCAGTAAAAATCTTCCTGAAAATTCAGGTTTTTTTTAACAGTGTAGCCCGCGGGATAATCTTCAAAATCATAAATTTTCTTGCAATTCGATAAAGAAATGAGCGAGTTTCGACCGGGTATAGGATTCGGCTTAGAGAAATAATATATGGAGATTATTATTTGGGTGAAGAAGAGAAGTTTTAAAATTTCTGCCGCAGGCAAAATTAGTACTAAATGCAAAGAATACTAATTTCTAGGGCGGGGGAGGGTGGAGGTCTCAGGCCTCACTTTCGCCCCCGCCCCGCTCATAAAGGCCCCGGCGCCAATGGCACTAAGCCTGTCAGAATAAAATTACTATGGTTATGGGAGGTAGAGTGCAGAAGAATACATATAAAACTCACGAGTTACGAATTCAAGAGTTTTACATTACATCACAATCAGGGCCCGACTTGCAAGTTTCCATGCCCAGGGCACAACCAAATTTTCCTGCCCCTTTGAAAGGTTGATTTATTTTATGCAGGGGCGTTTCACTACGGGATACCCCCCCCCCCACCACTTCATATATATACAGATTTAATTTCTTTTTCAAAATATTTTAGAAGCAAAAAAAAAAAAAAACTAATTACAAAGCTATACCAAACGAAAATGCTCATGAAAAACGTTTTACACAATACACAATTCTCTTCAACTATAAGGAGCAAGTTAGGTTGTTTCCAAGACGAAAAATAATTGAGCCTTTTCCCTTACACACTGCAAACGTGCTCACTGCTCAAGGATAAATAAACCTACAAAATATTTGTTGTTGATTTAGTTCTGTCGAAATTGAGGGTTTGTGCTTAGTTTTATTTATTAGTTATTTTTGCTTCTCCTTTAAACTGAGGGTACTCAGGAATCATAGTAAAGCTTTAAAAAATAAAGCATCGTTACTCCCTCCCAGCACGAAAGGGCAATTTTTGGAAAAATAATTTATATTATGATTTATGGAAAATTTCCTGCCCTTAGAAATTTCCTGCCCAGGGCACGGGCCCTGGATGCCCGTGCGATAAATAGGCCCTGAGGATCACAATAAGTTCATTAACTCTCTTCTTAATAGAAAACAGCTATTATCCTATTTATTTTAATTACCTTTTGCTTAATTCATAATGACAATATGTTTCCAAGGGCCGAATTCAAGTGAAACACCTTTGCAATCGCTACTGGAAGGCGAATTACATTAGAATCGCATCTCGTAGCGATTGTAGCGTTTCACTTGAATCCAAATTTGGGAATTTGAGATTGCATTGGTGAATTGCGATCGTCTGTGTTTCACTTGAATTCCTGCCTAAGTTAATTCAATACCGTTTCGTTTATTATTATGCCATTTTGGTGAAAATGTATACAGTTTACAACTTCATTGACTTTTAATGCCAATGAAGATATCACCCCCCCCCCCTGGCAACATTCTAGGTAAATTTATATCTCTGGTAGCGAGAATTGGCGTGTCAAAGCCAAATTAATTCCACACTCTCCGCACTTTTCCTTTATTGATCACTGTAAAAAACAATTGTTGTTTTTACAGTATAATAAAGTTAATCTTTTATAAACTGTAAAAATTGCTAATTTTATAGTAATAAACTGTAAAATTGCTAATTTTATAGTAATAAACTGTAAAATTGCTAATTTTACAGTTTATTACCGTGCATTTTACAGTTTTAAACTGGAATCTCTGCTGCCAGTTTTTACAGTATAATATAGTTAAATTTTACGGCAATGAGCTGTGAAATTTGCTAACTTTACGGTAAGAAACTTTAAAATTGCTAGCTTTACAGTTTATTACTTTGTATTTTACAATTTTAAATTGGAACCTTTGCTGGCTGCCAGAATTGTACAGTAAAAACAATAGTTTATTTGTGCAGTGTTGTGCTGCGGCGCTATGGACTTTTTTTCCCCACTTAGGGCCGAATTCAAGTAAAATACCATTGCAATCGCTTCATGGCGATCGCAAATCGCAATCGCTACTGGAAGTCGAATTACATTAGAATCGCATCTCGTAGCGATTGCAACGAATCCAAATTTGGGAATTTGCGATTGCATTGGTGAGTTGCGATCGTCCGTGTTTCACTTGAATTCCTGCCTTAGCTTTTGCAACAATGTTTAAATGCAAACGATTAAAATTGCTTTGTGCCTAAACTATTATTCAATTGAAAAATCAGTGTTAATAAAGCACAACTTTTTCTTAGAAATTTGTACTTTATTTTCAGTGTCTCACAAAAGTGTTTGTACGCCAGAAAAGTACTGAGTTCAATGTCTTCGAAAGTCATAGTCGGAACCGGCTTCCTGCATATTTTGGAATGGACATTGGACAATGTCATATCCTAACGTTAATGGGTGGGTCTTGGTTTTGCCTCTTTCATACGCCATTAGACAAAGACTACAACAGCGCCTCCAACAGTTTTGCAGATAGGATAATCTAAACAGATTTTTAAAGTCGTGGATTGATGCATTATTTTATTTATTTGTTTATTATTTTTCAAAGATATTCTTTTAAAACACATAAGTAAATTTGCTGTTTTTGATACCGCAGACGATTTTATCAAATTTTACTATTTAGTTTTTCGTGGATTTCTGAACTAATTTTTAGTTTCACACTAAAGAAAAATCTGTTTCTAAGAGCTTAAAGGAATGGAATCAGTTGAAATTATTCTTCATTCGGAGAGAAAAGTCATGTTTTATGCCTGTCCAGTTGTATTTTCTGTATTGGAAGGAAACATAAGCAGATTAAAACGCTTGCTTCGATACGGCTATGAAGTTAGCGAAAAAAGAATGAAATTACTAAATGGAAAAATACTGGGGTAACTATTTACTTATAAAAAATTCCGTGACTTTTTCACCAGTAATTACCTACTTAATATGAAAATTACATTATTTATTTCAACCGTATTTTGATAATAATATTAACGCAATGAGTTTTTAAATAAAAAGTTTAGCACACCGGCTCTGATAGCTAGATGTTATTTATGAATTACCTATGACATACCATTTTCTAAACAGAAATTAGAATTCTTAAAAAATGTGTAAAGTACTCTAGCAAAAGAAAACGCAGATCAATTTAAAATGATACACGGGATTACAACGCAGAGTCTAATAGCCTATGCATAAATTCATTTCCAGAGAATATTATGGATACTGGAACTTGCAGTAGAACAAAGAATACGTTTTTAAACACTGTTTGCACTGAGTTTTAAAAATATTTTGGTAGAGCCTTAAAAATTATTCTTTTTGCATTAATTAGTCGTGCAAATTATTCATGCACTACTTCTTTTAAATTTTAAATTCCTTCATGAATATTAATGCATCACCTACTTATAAAATAAAAGTTCTTTCTCGGTTTCGATAGAAATATGAAAAATATTTTTAGCTTCCAAACCAGTTTCTTGCGCTTTTTTAAGCGTCTATAAGAAGTTTGCTTGTTTGTGGCACGAATTTAATCTCGTACAGCGACCAGTAAGAAGAACCAAATTTTTAGTTTTCTTTTTAGAAAAAAGAAGAATCAGAACTAAGCTATTTCTCGATAAAATATAAATATACATAAAGTATGTAACAGTGGCTCATAAAAAAGTGTTCGTACACCTTAAAAATTTGTAGTTAAATCGAAATTCCCTGGAACTGAATTTGAATATGAAGACCAATATTTTGTCACATCATTGAGTCATTCTGAATAATACCGTATAGGGTATACCGACCAGTGAATGACCAGTTGACCACCACCCAGTGAATGACCACTTCGCAGTATTTCTTAAAAAATAAGGTTCTAAATTATTTTTTTTAGATAAATTGGCTTCAATAGCTTTCTTCCTTCAAATTCTGAGCTATCTGATACCTAGTTGATTATTTTGGTCATGTATTTTTCTAGTAAAAAATTATAGAATGTTTACAGCCGTGCGCCATTTTTTTTTCTGTTCTAAAATAATAAGGATGGTTTTGTTTATACAACTACTTTGATTCGCATTAATTGTATTTATAAATTAATTTTTCTTAATTATACAAAAGAATCATTTAGTATGTACATTCAGGGTATGATTTTAATTGTTTCAATCTTTATAGAATGTGTAGATTTTAGATTTACGGGGTGGTCACTCACTGGGTCAGAAAAACTCTGAAAAGCCAGTGAATGACCAGCTGTTCATTCACTGGGATTTTAATGTTGTTTTGAAAAATTAAAGAAAACTACTGCGGTTTTTATTGCTTTAATTCATCTTGCACATTAACAGCTGAGCATACAGAAAACCTCTTAGAGCGGCCACCTCTACTAAGCGGAGACCCCTCTTAACGGCCAATCTTTCGTGGCACGGATATTTTGCCCAATGGACCTAATGTTAAAATTTCCCCTTGCAGTGACAACCCCCCAACCCCTCTGAACGGCCACTGAGTTGTTCGTCACTTCAGTTTTTCAAAAAATATATGCTCGCTTCCTGTTTTTAATCCTTTCGTCACGTTTTTGACTGTCATCTCTCAAGAAGTAATGCCAGCATTCAGACAAAATTCGATATTTAGGTACGGTTGCCCAGAGAACCATCATGCGAATAGTGTAATAATGCAAAAAGTTTAAATAGTTAGCAATCGAAAGAACATATCAAGACATCTTTGGGGGGGGGGGGGATTTATTTGCTCTCGTCAGCCCAATGTCGAGATATAATTTTATAAAGTCTGGCGAAGTTTTTTAAAAAAGAGTTAAATTTAAAGACTTGTCGAGAAATTGATCACCCATTTTAACCGTTTGCATGTCCATGACGACTATCTACAAATCACGTAAAAGATTTTTGTCGTTTTACACTGAAACTCGCTAAATTTGGAACATTTTCAAAAACATTTCGGCAGATTTTAAAACCTTACCTGCCACCAAGGCGGCTCGTGCAATCCGCCTGCAGCTAGCTGATGCACACCGCCTTCGGCGGCGTACTTCGGGTTTTCAGTGAAGCGCACGACTAGAACAATTTCATTCTCAACAATGTATTTCGGGGGCTTCACGGTGGTCAGCATAGTGGCCTCTTGAACCGATGCATTTTATATTAGAAGAGGCTCGCTAAGAGCCTTTTTTGAGATTGACGTTTTCCTTCGGACCGAGTGTCAAAAAACTATCTAAGCTATTCGTTTTCCATGCTTGACATTCCCGTCTAAGAGCTACATTTGTGTTGAAAATTTTTGACAAAGAGAGAGGTTGAGAATTAGAGAAAGCTTGGTTTTGAAGGGAAGAACCAGAGGGAGAATTTAGCACTGTGCCAAAAGCCGGAAGCGGTACCTTTCAAGTTCTATCATTTTTTTACGCATTTACATAGATCAATAAAACTATTTAAACTATCACGAACAAAATATTACAGTATTTAAAATTACTACGATTTTTTAAAAATGAAATTTTGCTTAAGTGGTCATTCACTGGTCTGTCTACCCTATTTGTTTTTAAAATATTGAGCATTTTTCTTTTTGAAATATGCCAAAAAGCGAAGAGACAGAGAATTAACACGCCACAAAAATCTTGGTACACTGCGATATTTTCGATTATGATTAAAGTTCACATCTGTCGTTTTTTCATTATTCTTGCATTGTATTGACTCTTAAAAAGCATTTGACTTTAATTTTTTGCTATTTTACTCCAAAATAATCTACTAATTATTTTTAAATGTCTCGTATTCGTAAAAAACCATCTTCTAAAAATCTTCCAAACACTTCTAAAAATGGGATTATTTTTCATCATAATAGTAGAAAGTTGGCTAGCAATATCTCTAAATTAGTTAATTTTCTTAGTGTAGTATCTACTTATATTAAAAACTGAGTATCTTTCTATCTATCTATGTCACGCTTCTTTCTCCTGAACGCCAACGAACTGAAAGTCGAACCAGGTACCGATAGATAGGTAATTTTTCAAGCTTCATTAGTTTCAATTCATATAATTATACGATTTTAATTAGCGAAGATATTAATTAATAAGTAGTCAAATTTAAAGCGATTAAGCCTAATAAATGATTAAACTTCCAAGACATTTTTTCTTACCGTTGCCATTTTGAATTAAAACGTTAATTAAACTATTGAACTATTTAAAATTCCAAGATATTTATTTCTTTCCGTTGCGATTTTAAGGCAGGAATTCCAAGTGAAACACGGACGATCGCAACTGACCAATGCAATCGCAAATTCCAAAATTTGGATTCAAGTGAAACGAATTCACTTGAATTCGACTTACAGTAGCGGTTGCAATATGCGATCGTCACGAAGCGACTGCAATGGTGTTTCACTTGAATTCGGCCCTAAATTGAGGCAGGAATTCAAGTGAAACACGGGCGATCGCAACTCACCAATGCAATCGCAAATTCCAAAATTTGGATTCAAGTGAAACGAATTCACTTGAATTCGACTTACAGTAGCGGTTGCAATATGCGATCGCCTCGAAGCGACTGCAATGGTGTTTCACTTGAATTCGGCCCTAAAACGTTAATTAAATTGAACTTTTTAAAATGAAAGAGTTATTTTTTTCCATTGTCATTTTAAATACGTGTTATAACAAAGTACTAACAATTGTTTTTATTCTAATTATTAATGACACATTTTTTCTCAGGTACCATTTTGAAAATGTGTTTTTAAATAAAATTGCAATTGCTGTTTTTAGAAGGGGCTTTTTCTGGCTGCGATCCATAAGTAGTCAAATTTAAAGCGAATGTTTAATTAATAAGTAGTCAAATTTAAAGCGATTAAGCCTAATTAATGATTAAACTTCCAAGACATTTTTTCTTACCGTTGCCATTTTGAATTAAAACGTTAATTAAATTATTGAACTATTTAAAATTCCAAGATATTTATTTCTTTCCGTTGCGATTTTGAATTAAAACGTTAATTAAGTTGAACTTTTTAAAATTAAGGCCCCTATATATACGAGCCGGCGCATCAAGATTAAGTTTCACCACTTTGGATCCAGCTCGTTTTTGTGTGTTTGAGTGGTTGTCTTTTCTGGCCAGTAATCGCGTTTGGTAAATTTTCACTATGAGCAATTATTAGCGGCACGTGGATTTGGCAAAGCTTAGCAATGTGCCAAAACTTTTTTCTAGTAACCCTACTCCGCAACAATGAAAATATGAAAGTAAAAGTTAAGGAATTGGATCCAAAGTGGTGAAACTTAATCTTGATGCGTCGGCCTGTTTATATAGCGGCTCTATTTAAAATGAAAGAGTGTTATTCTTTTCATTGTCATTTTGAATACGTGTTATAACAAAGTTCTAACAATTGTTTTTATTCTAATTATTAATGACATATTTTTTCTCAGGTACCATTTTGAAAATGTGTTTTTAAATAAAATTGCAGTTGCTGTTTTTAGAAGGGACTTTTTCTGGCTTCGATCCAAATATTAAAAGAACTTTTTCGTTTAGAATTTTGCAATTAATTTTACCGGAAGAAAGCGGTTTGGAAATAATTGTTTTTGGAAAGGAATTTTATTTGTAATTTAGGGAGAGTGCTAAGTATGCGCTACTTGACATCGTCTTTATTTTTGAGGAAGCATGTGCAAATAATTCGATTGATTCTTTGGTGCTGGAAAACTTTTAAGAGGCCGCTTTAGCGGGGAGTAGTTTATTAAACTTTTCCTAGGTACTTTAAAGGCGAGCCGCCTTGGCGGCGAGTAGTGAATTGAAACTTTCCTCGCTACTGTAAAGGCGAGCCGCCTTGACGGCGAGTAAACTGTTTAAACTTTCCTCATTTCTTTAAAGGCGAGCCGCCTTGGTGGCGAGTAGTTTTCTCAAACTGCCTTCACTACATTACAGCCCGTGCAACGCCGGGCTACGCAGCTAGTATATTATAAAATGCTTTGAAGAAAAATAGGAGCGAAACCTGAGTAAGAAAGGATCAACTGGCAAAGCCACACTGTAAAAAATAGATGTTGTTTTTAAAGACTATTTCTCTTCTTCCTCCGTCATCAATTTCACACTTTGCTTTAAGGTTGTCGGGTTAAATTCAGCCCGGCGTAATGTACGACCAGAGCTCTTGAAGTCCTATGAACGTAAACGAGATGAGCCTCAACCAGGGCCCGATTAAGATATCACAGGCCCTAGGCCAAATACTTTTTTGGGGCCCTGTGTACTGAGGCTTTACAATTTTATGCACAGGATAAAATAAATTTAGGCATTAACTACAGCAATTTTGGCTATTTGGGGGCCCAAGGCCGTGGCCTAGTTGGCCTATTCAGTAATCAGGCCCTGGCCTCAACCGGCGCAGTGGTCAAAGCACTTGCTTTGCCGCGGTAAGCACGCTGTCCGGGGGTCGATCCTGTCGTGTGTAATTAAAATAACTTACGAATTTGTGTAAAATTGATTGGTAGTGGGAAAGCATGAACCTGACAAACATTAAATGAACGAATACAGCCAGGGCCGGATTTAGTGTTCACGGGGTCCCAAGCCATTTTTGGTATGCCCCCCCCCCCCCCAAAAAAAAATAGCGAAGGTAATCTTCATCTTTTGTTTTATTTATTATCTCCCTTCCCGTACTCTGTAGGCTTTTTTTTTTTTCTGTCCAATGCTTTTAGCAATTGTCCTTTTTGGACAATTGGACGTAAATGGGATGGGGGGGGGGGGACACAAAATGGGGACACAAATTGGACAAAATGGACATTTAATGTCCATTTTGTCCTTTTAATTTTTGATTACTCTTGAAATATCAAGGATATCAGGAGATTGATGCAGGGATCCTCTGGTACAGGATATCCTGAATTTTAGGGGGTCCGGGGGTTACTCCCCTGGGAAATATTTTGAAAATCATTTGTAAATTCTGCAATTTGATGCCTTTTGAGAGCTGGTTGGTACAACAAAAATATCAGAAGCAAATCGGGCAAACAAACACTTTTTATAGTCTGTGGAGTTAGCGACAAAAACAGCCGAAATATTTCACTTCCGGATACCAGTGTGAAATTTGGTACAGAGCTTAGGTACATATATAAGAACAAAAAAACCGCCGGGAGACACTTGATCAGGGGTCATGAACTCCCGTTATGACGTCATCAAGATGGCCGCTTTTACAGGTAATACGTTCGTTTAATTGCTTAAAACACCACCATAGATTCAAATATTGTAAAACTTAAATGTATCATCTGAAAGCTCTTTAAAAGAGCTATTTAGAAATATTTAATTTTTCTGTCTGAGGTCAAGGGCCCACCTGTAATGACGTCATCAAAATGGCCGCTTTTACAGGTAAATACGTTTGCTTAACTCCCCCTAAAACTGCATCATAGATTTAAATATTGCAAAACTCAACTATATCATCTGAAAGCGCTTTAAAAGAGCTATCTAAAAAGATTTAATTTTTCTTTCTGGGGTCAAGCGCTCACCCGTGATGACGTCATCAAAAGGGCCGCTTTTACAAGTAAATACGTTCGTTTAACTGCTTAAAACTCCACCATAGATTCAAATATTGCAAAACTCAAATATATCATCTGAAAGCTCTTTAAAAGAGCTATTTAGAAAGATTTAATTTTTTTTTTCTGAGGTCAAGGTCCCACCTGTACTGACGTCATCAAAATGGCCGCTTTTACAGGTAAATACGTTTGTTTAACTCCCCCTAAAACTCCATCATAGATTCAAATATTGCAAAACTCAAATATATCATCTAAAAGCTCTTTAAAAGAGCTATCTAGAAAGATTTAATTTTTCTTTCTAAGGTCAAGGGCCCACCTGTGATGACGTCATGTGAGGCTATTTTGATGACGTCATTACAGGTGGGACCTTGACCTCAGAAAGAAAAATTAAATCTTTCTAAATAGCTCTTTTAAAGGGCTTTCAGATGATATATTTGAGTTTTGCAATAATTGAATCTATGATGCAGTTTTAGGGGGAGTTAAACGAACGTATTTACCTGTAAAAGCGGCCATTTTGATGACATCATCACAGGTGGGCCCTTAAAATTAGAAAGAAAAATTAAAATTTTTCTAGATAGCTCTTTTAAAGAGCTTTTAGATGATATATTTGAGTTTTGCAATATTTGAATCTATGATGGAGTTTTAGGGGGAGTTAAACAAACATATTTACCTGTAAAAGCGGCCATTTTGATGACGTCATCACAGGTGGGTCCTTGACCTTAGAGAGAAAAATTAAATCTTTCTAAATAGCTCTTTTAAAAAGCTTTCAGATGATATATTTGAGTTTTGTAATATTTGAATCTATGATGGAGTTTTAGGGGGAGTTAAACGAACGTATTTACCTGTAAAAGCGGCCATTTTGATGACGTCATCACAGGTGGGCCCTTAAAATTAGAAAGAAAAATTAAATCTTTCTAGATAGCTCTTTTAAAGAGCTTTTAGATGATATATTTGAGTTTTGCAATATTTGAATGTATGATGGAGTTTTAGGGGGAGTTAAACAAACGTATTTACCTGTAAAAGCGGCCATTTTGATGACGTCATCACAGGTGGGCCCTTGACCTCAGAAAGAAAAATTAAATCTTTCTAAATAGCTCTTTTAAAGAGCTTTCAGATGATATATTTGAGTTTTGCAATATCTGAATCTATGATGGAGTTTTAGGGGGAGTTAAACAAACATATTTACCTGTAAAAGCGGCCATTTTGATGACGTCATTACAGGTGGGCTCTTGACCTTAGAAAGAAAAATTAAATTTTTCTAGATAGCTCTTTTAAAGAGCTTTCAGATGATACATTTGAGTTTTGCAATATCTGAATCTATGATGGAGTTTTAGAGGGAGTTAAACAAACGTATTTACCTGTAAAAGCGGTCATATTGATGACGTCATCACAGGTGGTCCCTTGACCTTAGAAAGAAAAAATAAATCTTTCTAAATAGCTCTTTTAAAGAGTTTTCAGATGATGTATTTGAGTTTTGCAATATTTGAATCTATGATGGAGTTTTAAGCAGTTAAATGAACGTATTTACCTGCAAAGCGACCATTTTGATGACGTCATCACAGGTGAACCCTTGACCTCAGAAAGAAAAATTATATCTTTATAAATAGATCTTTTAAAGCGCTTTCAGATGATATAGTTGAGTTTTGCAATATTTGAATCTATGATGGAGTTTTAGGGGGAGTTAAACAAACGTATTTACCTGTAAAAGCGGCCATTTTGATGACGTCATTACAAGTGAGAACTCTACCTCAGAAAGAAAAATTAATTTTTTCTAAATAACTCTTTTAAAGGGCTTTCAGATGATACGTTTGAGTTTTGCAATATTTGAATCTATGATGGAGTTTTAAGGGGAGTTAAACAAACGTAGTTACATGTAAAAGCGGCCATTTTGATGACGTCATCACAGGTGGGCCTTTGATCTTAGAAAGAAAAATTAAATCTTTTTAAATAGCTCTTTTAAAGAGCTTTCAGATGATATATTTGAGTTTTGCAATATTTGAATCTATGATGGAGTTTTAGGGGGAGTTAAACAAACGTATTTACCTGTAAAAGCGGCCATTTTGATGACGTCATTACAAGTGAGAACTCAACCTCAGAAAGAAAAATTAAATCTTTCTAAATAGCTCTTTTAAAGTGCTTTCAGATGATATATTTGAGTTTTGCAATATTTCAATCTATGATGGAGTTTTAAGCAGTTAAACGAACGTATTTACCTGTAAAAGCGGCCATTTTGATGACGTCATCACGGAATGACCTTGACCTCCGATCAGGTGTCTCCCGGCGTTTTTTTGTCCTCCTATGTGAATTTAAGCCCCACATAAAATTTCAGACTGGTATCCGGAAATGAAATATGTTTGCACTAACTCCACGGACTATTAGGGCTTTCCACTCTTTTGAAGATGAATCAAAATAAAAATTGCTTTTGATTCGGCGAATCGCTGAAATTAATCAACGAAGAGGGAGAGTTATGCTAGGGAACATAATAGTCAGGGATCCCTGATAGAGATTTTTCTGTTTATTACTATTAAGCCAATTTTCCGTGAGTAGCTTCATTTTAATGAGAAACTCAACTTTTCCCCTTACAAAACAATTCTCGATTGTGGTCAGGGGTAGCAAGGATCAAATGTGTCGATTCTATGGGTCTCAAAAACACTGTGGCTTTTTAAATTAAATCTTAGGATAATTATTAACATTGTTGAAAAAAATATTTGTCCTACAAGGTGTATGGTTTGATCAAAGAGTCTCCAAGTCTCCTCCCAACATGTATCGATTACGAGATCATCAAAAGTAATTACTAACTACATGAGTTTTTCTCTACTTACTTAATATGTATATAATTTAACAGGCACATTGTCCTACGAATTGTGTGGTACGTTATCCCGATCCTACGATCTAAAAATGTAGTACAGCTGCTTGATGAAAAAATAATTACTAGCAAGCTGAAACTTCTTGAATAACTTCGTTTTAATGAGACGCCCAACTTTTCATATACAACAATTCTCGATTGTGGTAGCTAACAGGGGTAGCAGGGATCAAATGTGTTGATTCTATGGGTCTCAAAAACTTATCACTAACCAGGGGCGGCTCCTCATTATGGGCCAGGTGGGCCGGCCCCACCCAGAAAAATTGGAATAAAAAAAATGCCGAATAAAATATAATCGTTTTGTATTTCAACCAACAAAAAAGAAAAAAAACGAAACAAAACATAGGGCACAAAATATATTTTAAACCTTCAGCTCCCCCCCCCCTCCACATTGCTAATACAGCACAAAAAAGTTTTCAAACTCCATCAGTTTTAGCGTTTCGCACCTAAGCGCTTCGCATTAGCACGGCTTTAAGAACGAATTCGTGGGTCAGATCAAAGCGGCCCTCGCCAAGCCCCCGATTTTAGCCAATCCCAATGGCTGAATTAAGAAGAGCAGTGAGAGATGACACCCCATTGTAACAATCGACAAGTGGGCATTTTTTATCTGGCCCAAAATTTCTCTTTGTCCCTAACCGAAGCGGTGGAGAGGGAAGTGTCCATCACTGGTTACAGAGGAGCAGGGGCCCTACTCTGAAACTTCCTGTAACTTCCAGTGACGTCTATTACTCCCTCACGACAAGCAAGAATAGCCGAAAAAGTAGCCGCTTGTCAAATTTTGTACTAATCTGAAAGCCCTAATAGTCTAAGATCCCACCGCAGTTTATCTACACTCATAGCGTACACTCATCACGTATATGTCAAATTAAAGCTGATTTTTTTCTGAACGTGATGCACTATGTCCGCCTATGCAAAAGTGCCCGAAACCCAGGGTCGGACTGGCCATGTGGGCATTTGGGCAAATGCCCGGTGCGCCGCTCTGAAAAGCGCCGGTCGACAGACGTTTTTTTTTTTTTTTTTTTTTTTTTTTTTTTTTTTTTATGGCAAACTTTTTCTGCATTAATTTTTGTTCGCTGAAAAATCTAGTTTTTTGTCGCCTTGTATTACTTCGAATATTATTCATACCAGGCACGGATTCAACTGGGGTAGTGGGGGCAATTGCCACTCTCTAAACAAATGAGGGGGCGCTTCCAAAGCTTCAAGGGGGCGCCGAAGGCGCCTAGGTGCTCTCCGTACTTAATACCCGAATACTGCTTCAAGCCGTTTAAGCTTCGGCACCCCCTTCACACTGACCTAAGGCACCTATGCGCTCTCCATACTTTAACCGCCAATACAGCTTCAAGCTTCGGCGCCCCTGAGAGGCGCTTCCAAATCTACAAGGGGCGTGCACCGAAGGCACCCCCTTCTCACCGACCGAAGACTTTTAGGCGCTCTCCGTACTAAAAACGTCAACAATGCTTCAAGCTTCGGCGCCCCTGAGGGGGCGCTTCCAAAGCTGCAAGGGCGCGCACCGAAGGCGCCCCTTCTCACCGACCGAAGACTCCTAGGCGCTCTCCGCACTTAAAACGCCAATACTGCAACAAGCTTCGGCGCCACATTCTCACTTACCGAAGGCACCTATGCGCTCTCTGCGCTTAAAACGCCAATAGTGCTTCAAGCGTAGGCGCCCCTGAGGGGCGCTTCCAAAGCTGCAAGGTTGCGCGTACCAAAGTCGCCCCCTTCTCACCGACCGAAGATTCCTAGGCGCTCTACGTACTTAAAATGCCAATACTGCTACAAGCTTTGGCGCCCCCTTCTCTTTGACCAAAGGCACCTATACCATCTCTGCGCTTAAAACGCCAATAATGCTTCAAGCTTCGGCGCCCTTGAGGGAGCGCTTCCAAAACTTCAAGGGGGCGCCGAAGTTGCTCCCTTCTCACCGAAGGCGCCTGCGCTCTCCGTACTTAAAATGCCAATACTTCTTCAAACTACATAGACCCTTAATACTTAAACAGTCAGAAATAATTTTACCAAAAAAGTAAGTTGGTGAAAGAACATTTGCAAGCACAGCTAAATTTTTTTTTTTTTCAAATATGATACATTTTTCAATCTCCCCCCCCCCTGCCCCGGGACTTTCAGTAAGCAAAACATATTTTTCGCTTCCTCAATCACATCAATTTTTGTTAACGGCAGGCTTTCGCTTAATTTGACTTCGTTCCTATATTTTACCGCTGCGGAGTCGGAGTCGGACTGATTTTGGACCAAAGGAGTCGGAGTCGGAGTCGCTGAAAAACATGTCGACTCCGACTCCGACCACCTCCGATTTGGATGAAATTTTATGGAGGTGAAAACGTATCTTTGAAACTAACAGATACAAATTTTCAGCTTCCAATGTCCAAATCCTAATCATCTAGGATCATTAAAAAGGACTTCAAAATGTCGGGTCTGCTTTGTGAAACGAATTGCTTTAATTGGGCTTATGCAAGTGAATAAAAAATATTTGCAGCAAAAGTGCAATGTGTCAAAATAAAGTCTGGCCATTTAACAAGAAAAGGATTAGTTTTGTACGGAGTCAAATGACAAGACCGGCACTTGTCGTTTGCTCTAGAGAAAATGAACTTGTTGGGAGGTCACAGTGACCTCCGAGAATTGAGGTAAATGTGGTGAAATTACCTTCGAGAATTCTTGAGAAAATTGATTTTTTGAGAGGTCACAATGACCTCCCATGACCTCAAACTGAAATACCCCAGCTTGCTACCCCCCCCCCCCCCCAAAGTTAGTCCTGGCTACGACCATGAACGAAATGAAACTTTTAAAAATGGACTAAATATTTCAACCTTTGTTTAGGGTTTTTCCCGAAAACATTTGGGTAAAAAAAATAATAAAATAAAAAAAACAGGAGTCGGAGTCGGAGTTGGAGTCAGAAATTTTAAAATCCCGGAGTCGGAGTCGACCATTTTTCCTCCGACTCCGCAGCCCTGTATTTTACGCAAGTGGTACTATTATTTTTAAATTGTTTTTGTTTGCAAAATGCGATTTATATAGTGTTTTCCATTACATTTCAAGCAGTGGCGTACATAGCACCCCCGTGGAGTGCAAGACGTTTGAGAGCTCACGATTCAGAAAAACAGCACGATAAAATACATGGGGAAATATTTTTATAGTTTAAGACGGCGTGAGGGGCGAACTTACAAATCTTGTCGGGGTGAAGTGGGCGCACCTAAGTACGCTATACATTTCTAGCATATACATTAGTGAATAATTTATATTTTATAGTAGAATAGCATAAGCGTGACACAAAACTGTGTTGATTTTCTGTGGAATTCTACCAAGGAATGTGGGATGGAAGGTCCAAAACCAAAACGTCCACGGTTGTTCTTCATTCATTTTTATGAAATAATATGGAAAAAGTCCAAAATTATAGAGTTTTTTGCTATTATCTTGGTAAAATCAATTAAGCCACTGAGTAAAAAATCATTTTTCACTCGATCATCACTTTATATATCCGTAGTAGCCCTACGATTTAGTGGATATTTGTTCGATTTTATTAATTTCGGTTCAAGTAACTTACATTATATGACTTTAATCTCGTCACTGACGCATCTTTTGAGATGGTATGTTTGATTTTGTTTTATTTTATTACTGCGATTTTTTCTTTTTCTTTTTTTTCCCTTTAAAAAAAAAAAAAACTACATTAGATTTTGTGGGTTGAAAAATGAAGGATCTTTTGGCTTGGGATAAAAAATATTGGAAATTTGAAAAAGTTAGACCACCCAGAAATCTTATTTCCTAATCACACACTATAGGAGGTCTTAGCCACTTATCTTGATGACCATCATCATAGGAAAAAGGCATGGAGTCCTTTCACACCACTCACATTACAACGTAGATCGCTATAAGCAATTGTGTCGCATCTGTTTTTGTTCATCAACAGGACAGCAAAGCAATTTGTCCCGCTTAACGACTGATAACGATGTTCTACTGTACACTGTACAGTACTCGACTCAAGTGGGAACATCTTTGCCCAGTTTCCAAAAGGGCTTTTTTCTCAGAATGCACCATTTTTCCTTGACCGCTTTCCACCGCTTTCTATGTCGCCACTGTCATTACCAAGACAGTTTTATTGCTCATCTGACATCTCGGACACCAATTCTTTCTTCCGACCGTTTTAGGTGGACAAAGAAAACTAAGGAAAGGATGAGAGCGCTTGGGGGGTTACTGGATAAAAATATAATTGGACGCTGCACAACCCTGGGACAACCGGACGCCGCACGCCGGCGCGTGTTTATTTCAAGTGTCCATGCAAAATATTGTTTCATTTTAGCTCTTTCGTGACGAGGACTATGTCCCAAGTTTATTAGCTTATGTCTTAAAAGTGTATTTATAATTATTTTCATTACATAAATAGAGTACTCGATTATCTTTTTGAGAATACATGTATTCCGAAATGTAAGTAGAATGAATGATATATATATTTTTATTAATTTACTGAAATTATTTGTTGTAATTCTTTATTTTGTTGACAGAATGCTATGTTAAGATTTGTTAATGATCGAATTTTCTTGTTAGTGTTGTAAAAATGTTTCGGTTACTAACGCTTCGCAAAAAAATATATGTTTCTAGTTATGTTTTCAACTCAGGGTTTATCGAAAGTACCTTTGTGTGTCTGCGTTATTTAATTAAAAAAATATTTTTGTTTTCCAAATGAGGTCTGAAGTTAAAAGTTTTCTACAAAAAATTCATTCTTTCTAAATATTAAAGTAAGGTTTTTTTTTTCTTTTCCCAAGTTGACTGAGGTAAAGAAAGAAGTTGAATATTATTGTTAAATATAATTTTTGCTGCAATGCTATAGTAAAGTCTGCCGCGTAGTACTAAAAAAATAGAAATTTTTTTAAATTAAATTTTTCCTCGCGAAAAAATTAATTACCTACTCTGCGTGGCATGAAAAATGCTTCCAACACTATTACTGCTAATTCTTTTGTAAAATGACCTCTGAATCCATGTAATAAGGGAGATATTTTTAGAGGGTAAGAGAGCATTATATCAACCGCAGAGATGGAGCGAACTTCGGCCTATGATAATTTATGTTGCAAATTTGCATTTTAAAGTTATAATTACATAAAATATTGTTATTTAAGCTATACAGAATTATCAAAGATAGTAAAACACATAAGAAAATTATGTTTAATTAATATGATTGTGTATTGAACCCATGGAATCAGAAACTGTTCAATGATTAAGATTATTAATATGAAACATTCTGAGAATCAACAAAAAGTAAATTGAAACTGAACTTTTATTTATTTTTTATCAAGCAAAATACGAGGAAAGGGCCCATCCGCACACATTCACTTTTGATGAAAGATATAATTAGCTTCGATTTCATTTGTTATTAAAAGAAAAAGCTTATTTTTCATTTACAGTTCTAAAATTAATTGTATTACATAATCTAATATATAAAATTCTCGTGTCACAGTTTTCGTTGCCATACTCCTTCGAAACGGCTTGACCGATTTTAATGAAATTTTTTGTGCTTATCCAGTATCTATGAGAATCGGCTAACATCTATTTTTCATCCCCCTAAATGTTAGGGGTAGTCCACCCATAAATTTTTTTTTGTTCGCACATAACATCTGATCTACTGAACTAAAACAATATGTGTTATCGTAAATCCTTACTTCAACGAGCGACCCGATGGTCAAGTGGTTCTGCGCGTCAGGTTGAAGTTCCTGATGGAATGAGATCGAATCCAGGCCCGCAAGGATTTTTTCGAACAGCTGCATGGTTTTTTTTTTTTTTTTTTTGCTTTTGAATGATTTTAATGATTGTAATGTCCTTATGCAGGTACATCCCTTCATGGGGATCTACCCCATATTTTTTTATAGTACAAAATGACAGTTTTGGTCGGATCTTTGTTAAAATTGGCAATGGGGTCCTTCAATGCTGTAGAATTTTCTTATGGACGTTTGCGCCATTTTTGGGGGCTTTGAATCGATTGTGGCAAAAAATGGTTTTTAATTTGCGGCACTTATATTATTTTTTTCAAAAATTATATACACTATCAATTATATTATGTTAATTTTTGTACCTTTATAAAATTCTGTATTTTATACCTTGCATTTACGTCAAATTCAAGGTAAAATTAGAAGTCAAAAATTCTGAAAAAGATAAATATATGTTAAAAATTAAAGTAACTATTTTTTGTGATTTTCATATTGGTTGTGACCAAAAAACATCATTACAAACAAATAAAATGTATTAAGCACAATTAGTGTTGAGTTATTAGGCAAAATCTGCCATGTAAAGTTTTTTTTCACTGCGAGAGGGGGGGGGATATGAAAGACCATTAAAGTGACACAAATTTTTAAAAAATAAAGGTTGGATCTCCAATTATCTTGCTTCGTAATTTGAACTCGCCCCGGCTGTGCAACGGTACGCGATTAATCATTCAAAAATTAATGAAAAACGTGATCGAAGCCAGGATTTTAAATGGCAAGTTCAGAGGTGAAAATATACTCATACCACGGATTCATATTATACCTACAGATGTGCCAATTCAATTCAAACGCATTCAGTTTCCGATTAGATTGGCATTTGCAATGACTATCAACAAATCCCAAGGTCAAACGATGTCTGTTTGTGGCTTAGATTTGAGAACACCATGTTTTTAACACGGACAATTATACGTGGCATGCTCTCGAGTGGGTAAACCATCCAGTTTGTTTGTGTTAGCTAAAGATGGACTAACAAAAAATATTGTTCACGCTATAGCATTAAGAGATTGATATTGTTTAATAGTGTTACTGTCGTAATTGTTTAATTAATGATATATAATTTTAAGGAATAAATTATAATAACTTAAAAATAATGTTTGCCTTTTGTTATTTTTATATTCCCTCATCGTTCACAGCGCTCCATGTTTATTTCACGCATATACCACATTCTTACATACATACAATATACACATTCTACCATACATACATACGTACTTACAATAAGTAAGCTATTTTTTGTCTACACTAGAAATTACTAGGAAATTATTTATATGGCAAAACAACGTTTGCCGGGTCAGCTAGTTTTATATAAAATATAAACAATGAATTATAAGTAACGAAAAATGCATGTGCATGACTTTAACAAATTCAATATGAGGTCAAAATTTTTATATGAGGAATATTTAGAAATCTATTACAATACTAAGATATAGTGTAAATAGCACCTAATTGCTGTTAAATTATTCTGTGATTTAATATTTGATAGCAGTTGGTTTTATTACAAACATCAACTTTATTATTGAATATGCTTTTTCATATTCCAAATAATGCTTCATATTACTTGCCATAAAGAAGTTAGAAATGTTTTCTTTTCTGGTACTACCAGTAAAAAACAAAAAATAGTGAAATTAATCAAAAAATGAAACGGTTATCCAAAGATTTTGTGTAACAGTAGGAATATTAAAACATAAGGATTATGCAAAGGTTCCCTAGTCAAGACCTCCTCGGACCCCCTTCTGAAAATTACTAACTTCGCCTCCCCTCCCCCTCCCCCCATGTGCTCCGAAAACAAACTTGATGTGATACTTTTTTTTCTAATATGTTTTTACTGTTTTTCCTTTACATTTATCGTTCTTTGTATTATTTTGAGCTCTTATCCAGTTTCAATTATTTAACATTATTATTTTGCGCTATGAAAGTAAAAATCTATTAAGAATTTAAACTGTTATTACCCCTAATTTCTACAATATGTTTACTATCAACAACGAACTTTTGAAGTTTCGTGAACAATACAATGTTAGCTTAGTTAAAGTGGATTTTTTTTTTCATGAGCTGCACATAAAATATTATTTTAGGATTGGAAATATGCGTTCAAATAGAGGTTTCAGAGGGGAGGGGGGCATAATAGCAAACATTGTTTTTGAACATTGATATTCAACTTCATTGTCGAGATCGGCAAACATGAAAAAAAAAAATCATTGTAAAGAATTAAAGGGAGAGGAGATTGAAAAATAATCATTTCACAGAAAATTTTTAATTTAAGACCTTACTCTTGAAGGGGGCCAAAGTATTTTTGGATTTGAATAAAGTATTTTCTGGTATACGTGTGTCTGTAGAGGCAACTGTTTATCTATCAGAAACATTTTTTTTCTCGATGCACTCTAACACATACACGCATTCATACACAGAAATTTCAAACGCTTATTAGCAAAATGTCCGAATTTGACACTTAGTAGAGTACTAAAAATTTAACGCGAATTGTATTAGTAAATAAAACACTGTTTAATTTAATAAAATTTAGAAGAAATACCTTCGAAGTCCTTGTTCAATTTGATTATTCAAGGAAAGCGAAAATGAATTAATTTAAATATTAATTCATTTTAAAAATGAATTAATATTTATGAATTATTAAAATAAATAAATGTAAATATTTGTTTCATTTAACAAAATGTTATTTTGATTTTAATAAATATTAGCTTAATATTTAAATAAGTATCTGAGTATTTATTTTTAGTACTTAATTGATCAGACACGCATATTAGCCGTTCAGTTTAGTATAAATTATGGTTTTTAATAATTACATTAATTTATATTTTCTTTTTAAAAATTATATTCATAATTAATAATTACATTAAGGAGAAATTAATTATATTCATAATTAATTGATATATTAATAATTAATTAATAATAGTACTAATTAATCAATTAGGTAATAATAATTCTTTTAATAATTAATTACACGAATTAAATATTGAATCAACTGTTGAGGCGCCGGTTATCTCAGGATGCCCGCGCCGAATTTTCTTCCCAGTCCGACCCTGCCGAAACCCATAGGCAGCCTGGCCTAAACAGATCACATGAATGTAGTATTTCTACACTCATAGCGTACACTCATGCAGTGGCGGATCCAGACTATGGATTTGGGAGGGGAACTTTTGTAGAAACTGTTTAATGGGGGGGGGGGGGGGAGCTCTCTCTCGCGCTACAAAAGCTCTCGCTTTTTTCAACGCGCTTTTTAATAAAGAATTAAATGCAATACAAATTTTGTTCGTCACAAATTCTCAGATAATAATTTCAATCCCCGTTTGTTTATTGTTGAACTTTTTAATTAAGAAAAAAAATTAGCAGAAACTATGAAATATAAAGAGCAATTCAACAAAAAATAAATACAAATGTGATTAAGAAAGTTTGTGGCCACAAACTTGAAGTCTCGCACTGATCAATCAAATTTGTTTAAAAAAAGTACTAATGATAAACACTTAGTAAGCTTTATACACATTAATGTAAGAATGAAGGCTTTCACGGCTGGTGTCAATATTAGTTAAGGATTCCAGGCTGTTGTGCCGTGGTCTAATGGCTTTAATCCATACGTTTCAATCGCAACTGTGGCGGTCACCTTCAGTGGCTTTCAGCTAATCAACAACAAGCCACTGAAGATGACCGCCGCAGTTGTGATTGAAACGTATGGATTAAAGCCATTTAGACCACGGAACAACAGCCGGAATCCTTAACTAATATTTTGTACACATTTTTTTATTTTAATCCAATGTAGACTGTAACTTTATTTTACTCTTAGCCAGCCTAAGCGATCAGCATGATTTCAGCAGTATTTACAAATTCAGTTGTATTTACAAATCTAGGACATGAATACGCCAACTTGATGTGAATTAAGAAATTAATGCACTATTATAAGTTTATTACATTTATTATCTGTTAATTAGTATATTTATTTGAGCTTAAAGGTTACCCAATGAGCCTTTAAATTCAAATTAATGTTCGTATGAATCAAAAAAAAAAAAAAAAAACGTTTTCAGTGACTTTGAGCGAAAAATAAAGGCTGATTATTCGAACGATATTGTTGCAGTCCTTCAATAAATAAATTTTTTCTTTCATCAACATTTTTTAAAAATGATGTTTTAAATAAGCTGTTCATTTCGAAACATTGTTAAATTTGTAGTTATCATCGTCATTCTTTGTTCTGTTAATCTCGGAACAACTTGCCCCCACGTCAGGGTAAGTTGTTCCTTTTCGGGTTTATTTACCACTAGCAAAAATACCCGGCGTTGCCTGGGTCAGTAATAATATTGAGAAACAATTTATATACTCAACTTTGTTTCTTTTTTCCTGAACTGAAGGAACTCAAAACTTGCCGCTTTGACGATTCTTAAAATGTCGCCAAATTTTTGGGTAAACTGTTTTGGGACACCTAGGATAATTTTGCTCCCCTCCTTACTTTTTGAAAATACATTAAGTATTATTATGTCACTAATTTTTGTCAGAGAAATAGTCATCAAATGCTGATATACTATTGCGGACTATAAAATGACGTTAAAAGTTTTTGTTCTAATGATTTCGAAATTAATAGGAAACATTTAGCAATTATTTGTGCAAAAATGCAAATTAATGGTAATTTTAGCCTTGTTTAAGGGTTTTATTAATTTAGTATGTGGATTACTTTACTTTTTGACATACTTTTAAAAAGGTTTTTAATGCATACATATGGAATCGGAAAACAAAAGAGAAGAAAAAACTCAACTTTTCAAATATGGGAGTATTATATCGATGAATAAGATTTTGCCGCAGTCGATAAATATCAGACAATAATCGTTTTATTTTGGTTACGTCGTGTAAAAAGTAAAGTATTATTACGTAGTCTTTGGCACAAAAACTGGTGTCAGTTGAAAAAATCGCCGAGAATCTCAGTTACTAAAATCTTGCACCAAATTTGGCAAAATTCCTGTTCAATCGGATACTAAGAAACTGCCCTATTATAAGTACCCCGAGAAAGTGACAAATCAACGCAAACAAATTTAAAAAATGCCGTTAAGTTGTATTTAAAGCTCCATCAAATTGGAAAATAATGAACCTAATCTATTTATTAGTTGCCAATCTCTTCTAGCGGTTACGTTATCGATACTCTAAAACACATATTTACAAAACTCGAGAAAATAATTAGCGTAGTGAACAATCTTCTAATAAAGGAATACAATTTATTCTACAAAATAATATTTGCACGTCTCAAAGCAACTTAAAACTAAGACTACAAAATGTTTTAAGTAAAAATCATGATAAGCTCATTAGAGAGCGGGCGCGCGAGCGTTTCCAATGTCTATGTAAAAGCCTGGATATTAAATATGAAGCTGAAAAAAAATTACATTTTGATTTGACTTGAGAAAAGCCTTGAACATTTAATGCGAAAAGCGGAAATGATACACGCAATTCTAGCTATCGACAGGGAGTTGAGATGATACACTAAATACTGAATTAGTTTGTTGAAAGCCTTCGCGGATTTATGCGAAAAATGTACCTTAAATTGGAATGAAAAAAGCGCTACCAATCGAACTTTTTCGAATATCGTTATAAATTATAGCCTATGTGCTATTCTGATGTATAAGCTACATTATGGTAAAAGTTTCATGAAAATCCGTTCAGTAGTTTTTGCGTGAAAGAGGAACAAACATCCAAACATCCAAACATCCATACATCCAAACATCCAAACTTTCGCATTTATAATAGTATTAAGATTAAGATAGAATTAATTATTAAAAAACCTTACGAAATAAAACTAAAAAAAAAAAAAAAAAACAGCTTTTGTATCAAAGGGACAAAGGAAAACCTTGGAATATTAATTTTAGAATCTTGTTTTCCGAACAAATTTTAAGCATGAGTAAAACACGGAACTTTTGGCCCCGCTCTCCCCTGCTTACATTTATTTTTTCTATAAGTATTTAATGTAGAACAAATTGAATGAAAGAACTAAGACTTACCATGAAGAAAAGAAGATAGCTGCAGAACAGAACAGTTCTCATCAGCAAAAAAAAATCTTGAAAATAAAACGTAGCTATCACAAATAAATCTGTTATAGTTGTGGTGGTATTGTGCAGCACAGAATAAGCGCACTAAACACGAAACACAGGGTTACCAACTCTTAAAAATGCCCCCCCCCCCCTAAACTCAACTCAAAAAACCCTTAAATGCGATTGGATAATAATGACGTCATAAATCAAAAACTTTGGTTGCCACTTAAAATTTTTGGTAGCCAAATCTCAAATATGAAAACAAAAGGAACCTGAAAAACGAAATTATTTTTCTTTTCTGTTCTGAAAATTTTTATGCACCTTGGCGTTTTGGAGGGGGAACGTTCCCCCAGTTCCCCCCCTGTGGATCCGCGCCTGCACTCAAGACTCATATATCAAATTGAAGCAAATTTTTTTCTGAACGTGGTGCACTAAGGCTGCCTATGTAAAAGTGGCCGCAACCTCTAGGCAGCCTGGCCTAAAGTTTAGAGTCCAAAATTTCAAATGGTTATAAAAGACGGAAAAATTGGTCGATTCTTTCGCTTTTTTTTACTAAAATTATTCTTAATGTGAGTACTTTTTCGAAAAAAAATTCATGAACTTAAATTTCAAAAATTGCCGATAGGGGGCGCTTTAGACTTTGCAGCTAAAAACAACTATTTTTTACCGTTTTTTTCGTATTTTCGTAATTGATTCAAAAAGTTCAAACTCTAACTTAAATTTTGAGCCCAAAATATCAACTAATTTCCGGTTTTTAGCAATATTCGGACCAAACGTCAAAAAATGTGTTTTTCTGCTTTTTAACTTGCCCTTTCATATAAAAAAGATTATTAAAATCATCTGGCGATACTAAAAATGTGAAAATAAAATTAAATGCACACTTTCTGAGTTGTAAAATAC
This sequence comes from Uloborus plumipes, assembly GCA_038373865.1. Classification (NCBI taxonomy): domain Eukaryota; kingdom Metazoa; phylum Arthropoda; class Arachnida; order Araneae; family Uloboridae; genus Uloborus; species Uloborus plumipes. The sequence continues at coordinate 78,566 of JAXGGA010003369.1, forward strand.
AAAATTTCTGGGTAAAAAAAATGTTGGAAAAAAATTTATTTTTTCTTTTTTTTAGTTACGAAAGGGTTCATCTGATTTTATTTTAACATTATCAGGTGATTTTAATAATTTTTTTACATGAAAGGACTAGTTGAAAAGCAGAAAAACACAATTTTTGACGTTTGGTCCGAGTATTGCTAAAAACCGGAAATTAGTTGATATTTTGAGCTCAAAATTTAAGTTACAGTTTTAACTCTTTGAATCATAATTACGAAAATATGAAAACAAACGGTAAAAAGTAGTTGTTTTTAGCTCCAAAGTCTAAAGCGCCCCCTATCGGCAATTTTTGAAATTTAAGTTCATCAATTTTTTTCGAAAAAATACTCACATTAAGAATAATTTTAGTAAAAAATGCAAAAGAATCGACCTATTTTTCCGTTTTTTATAACCATTTGAAATTTTGGACCCTAAACTTCAGGCCAGGCTGCCTAGAGGTTGCGGCCACTTTTACATAGGCAGCCTTAGTGCACCACGTTCAGAAAAAAATTAGCTTCAATTTGATATATGAGTCATGAGTGTACGCTATGAGTGTAGAAATACTACATTCATGTGACCTGTTTAGGCCAGGCTGCCTATAGGTTTCGGGCACTTTTACATAGGCGGACATAGTGCATCACATTCAGAAAAAAATCAGCTTTAATTTGAAATATACGTCATGAGTGTACGCTATGAGTGTAGATAAACTGCGGTGGGATCTTAGACTATAATGTGCCCAAGCGAGAATTTTCTCTCCTTCTACCGCGTATCGAGAAGGAAAAACGATTGACCAATCAAATGACAGTATTTTTAGTATATCTCACTCGCGTTACATCAACATTCGCGCGTGCATTTTGCTTTAACTTTCTGGTTTAGCTTAGCCTCCGCAATAGATGGCAAAAAGATTCGAGAGCCAACTATTAAAAGCATTCGGGCAGATTAAGGTGTTGTATTTCAGGAATTTAAAAATATTAGAATTTTAAATCGCAATTAGTAGGGGAGAGCGGGGCTAAAAGTTCCGTTTTTTGATCAAGCTCAAAATTCGTTTTGAAAACTTTATTCTAGAATTAATATTCCGAGGTTAAAACTTAGTATTATATGTCCCTTTGATATACAGACTGTTTTTTGAGTTGTATTTTGTAAGGTTTTTTAATAATTAATTTTATAGCAAGTAAAGCCGAAAAGGAACAACTAACCCCATCTTGGGGCAAGTTGTTCCGTGGTTGGGGCAAATTGTTCCGATATTAACAAGACGATGAATAACGATGCTGATTTCGAATTTAACCACGTTGCGAGATGAATAACTCCTTAAAAACATAATTTGTATTAAAAAAATAGTGGTTGATATTAGTATGACTTTATGTACGGCTGTATGACTGTATGTACGTATGTTATGCATGTGCGTATGTAGGTATGTCGCGTAACTCAAAAACTGTATACCGTAGAAGATTCTAATTTGATATGTTGGCTTTGAGGGAGGTCTAGTTGTGTACCTCCCCTTGTGGTTGCATTCGAATGTTCCCAAGGGGGTGTTTTACCCCTTTTTTGGGGTAAATCAGTGTTAATTTTAATGTAGACAAAAGTGATATGAATTGGCGCAATCACTTGACGATATATCGCCAAGCTTTTGGCCGCCAAGTGTTTGACGCCAACTTGGTGACAGCTCGCCAAGTTGGCGACAAATTTGCCGAAGAAAATGATTTCTTGAATTTCGATTCAATTTTTGCGCTATTGGCGATATTTTGCGAAAAATCCACTGAATGCTGTTAAAATCGGCCATATTTAGAAAATTAGTTCACGCTCAAGAAAAAAAATGGCAACCCATTTTTATTCAACTTTTTTTTTTACCATTCATTTTTTTCACGCTAATTAGAACAGACGATTTCTGTAAATCCAATTTGAAATCGATTTTTACTAACTTAAAAACGCCTGTATCTTTTTGCCGGGTGAAGCGGTTAGTAATTTCCAAAGCTGCGCGAGAAAATTTCCTTTAGGACGTATTTTCTTCGATCTTTCTGATGAGACCTTTGCTTTGAGGCTTTTCCTGTTACGACGGGATTTAAAACTTTTTTTGGCGATTGATTTCTTTTTCGCACTAGATGCCGGCAAAATATCGACTTTAATAATGCAATCGGGACTTATAGACACGCGTTGCTTGACAAAAGTTTTATTCTCAAGGTAGACCGTGCAAAGCCGGGCAACGCATCTAGTAAATAGTAAATTATAACACATTAATATGGTAAAATACAGTTAATACAGTGCAACAAATGAAAATTACGTATAATAACTAACAGCTTCAACAGCTAATAAGCTAAGATAATTGGTTCAGTCTTCAGCTATAACAGGGAGCTATCTAGAACTTCTAATACGATTCTCCGAAATTATGACTTTTATATCAAAGTATGAAACATATTTCGATAGCTTACATGGTTCGCTTTTCGAAAATTTTATATCTAATATATATCTATCGGATAGACTGAATATTTCTGGATTTATGTTTGATGAAATCTCACTTTCTATCTTCACAGTAGCATATAATATTTATTTATATGTGTATTAAGTCACTGCATCACTGGTTCAGATGAACAAGGCAAGACGTTCCTTCGGGATAGTTGCTAATTTTTCTGGGGCAAGTTGTTCCGCGGAACAACTTGCCCCCAAAAAAGGGAACAACTAGCCCCAAAAGCACATGTCTTTAAAACATTAAATTATAGGTTAGATAACGAAACATAAATAGTTTCAGTGTAGGATATAAGGGTGCACAATCTATCTTCATGTAAAAAAACCAAAAAGCTAAACATTAACTATTCAATTTAGGGCGAAAGACCAAAAACATCAAAAACAAAAATATTTACTTTCGTAAATCAGTAATGCACGTGCTCGGCTTTTGATACACCGGACGCCACTGGGCTGGCTAAAATGGCCGCCATTTGTGGGCTATAACATTCTATTTCACGACGTATTTACAAAATACATGTATCTTTTTTCTTAGCTGAGTTATTTCAAAGGGAACAACTTACCCGCGGAACTTTTAGCCCCGCTCTCCCCTACATCTTTTCAACACATACGAGCATACAAGCGTAAGCGAAGTAAGGTGTCGAAATACATTATACGAATTCATTTCAATGTATCAAATGCTTCGACTAAACATGAAAAAATTTATAAATACTTTTAAAAAATAATACTAATATTTAAAAATATTTGTTAAATTAAATCATTTAACTTCATGACTTTGTTTTCAGCGATATTTTGACTTAATCGCAATAATAGTTTTAAATTCAGGCTTTAAGTAAAAGTCCCCTTTTGCGTTACTCATTTTTGTTTTCGCAATAATAGTTGTATTTTCAGTCTTTAAATGCTAAGTAAAGAAAAATCACATGTCTGGGCAGGGCAAAAAAAGGCCTTAAATCCATCTAAAGTTTTTAAAATGGAGAAATTTCATATCGCACTACGACAAGATAAAAAATAAATTAAAAAATACTCTTTCGAAAACTTGAAATCCAAAATATTTTACTATTTCATTATATTGTTTTTATTTGAGGGGGGGGGGGCAGCACATAAAGCTCGTGATCAATGTCCTACAAAGTCGTGCCCTGTGTCTAGGTATCACTTTTTCAAAACGTGTATTTAAAACATTTGTTTTTCGAGAGGGGAAAAAATTACTGCATGTGCTGCGCTTTTTGCAATGATTTTGATAGACTCAATTCTGCTTTTCGCGATATTTTGGCCTTTTCGCCAATAAGAGATATATATTCACTCTCTAAATATTAAGTACAAGTCCCTATTTTTGGGGCAATGCATAAGAGAAAAATGGATCCTAAATCACATGTCTGCGGATCTTTCTTCCAAAATGCATTTAAAACACTTTATGTTTGAGAATTGAAATAAACAAATTCATGTTTTATGCTTTTACTATCATTTTAAGACTTGAAAAACGATGATTTAATTATTCTGTGAGGTAAAATTAAACTTAAATACGATACGATAAAAACGAAATGCTCCCCCCCCCCCTCCCCTGGTAGAAAATAGAATTTGAGTAAAGAGCTCATTTTATTAAAGGAAATGTATCCCTCCCCCTTGGGTTAGATCGACACCCTGGTTAAGTAAATATATAAATTCAAGTTTTGGTAAAGTAATTTCAATTTGCAAAATTTTGGCCAATTTCTCAATAAAATAAGATGATTATAGATAATTGGCAAAGTTGCAGAGTTCCAATTACTGCCGATAAATGGATGCCTCTCCCAAATTCAAACTCAAAATAAAGAAAAAATCTTGACTCTCAATGTAAAAACATACTAAACCACATTTTCAGAACTTATAAACATTATGGCACACTCCGCGTTGAGAAAAAATGGAATAAACAAACAGCTTCTCACTGCCGAGGAAGGCATCTCACGTCTTCTTACCCTGTCGTAAACTTCTCGGCGCGATTCTAGATACCTTAAATTAGAAGTGGCTTTGAGATTAGCGATTATTCGTGTCTCACGAGATGTGACGTCACGGGGCACAAAAAACCCGTATTCTCGGTATCGACTATATTGACGATACAATGAGAGTAGGGCCCCAGGAAACATCTCGAAAAACAAGTCCTAACAAACGAAGTTTTACAGCAATATTCAGTAATGGTAGGAGGAGAGGTTTTGAGTCTCTCCCGCCTTAATTTTTTTAAAACATTAGTTTTTTCTTTTTCAGATTTCATACGGAAGTGTCAGCTCATATAATTGAAAAAGAACGGTGTGCTATACGTCTCATCCAATTGTCGTTCTAAAAACATAATTTTTAGTATCATAGACGTCTTGAATGATATTAGAAAAAGGAATATTAAAGAGCTTGCCCATATTTTTTTCGAAATGTACGTCCTAAAAATGCGCCGGAGACCATATCCAGTAACAATAGGGATTCGGCACTTCTTAACATTTGAAACTATGGAAAAAACCTTAAATAATTTTTTAATGTTGCTAGAAGCGAGACGAAGTTGAGGGCGAAGAAAAGTACGAGGGGCTCCGATTATATTTTTAGAAATTCAAGTCTTATGAACTTGATTGTAGGATTATCCCAATGGATTTTTTGAAAACAGATAAAAAAACTCCCCCTCCCCCTTATCTACCAGCTCTTCAATTTTTCATAGTTTAAGTTCCAAAAACGCAATGTTAGACAATTTTTTATGCGGTCATTGGAGGGGGTATGGGGCTCTACCCTGAAAATTTTCGAAATTGAAGTCTAAGAACAAAGTTCTTATGTGCAATATTCCATGGCATTAGAAGGAATATTTGAGGATACTGTCTCCAATCTTCCATTGGCGGCAAGAAGACTTGAAGTCCTAAGCATGTTAATTCTTAGGATTTCAAAGCCTGCTGTGCCAAAAGGTTCTCCCCTTTAGTCTTTTCGAAACTGTAATTTAAAAAAGTAAAATTTTAACGATTTTTAATGATGGAGAAAGGATGGTTGGGGTTGCCCTTATCCGAAAATTTTCCAAAATTGAAGCTTCAAAAACGAAATTTTAAGCAATTTTCTATCTTTTAAGGTGTTTGGTATTTGGAGGATTTTCAATGGAAATTTTGCTAAATTGAAGCCCATTTGAAGAAGTTTGTGATGCTCCATTGCTCCGTAATAACTTTGGCGGGGTAGAGGACTTCCGAGAAAGAACATTTTGAAGACTTTTTTATTTTCAGACGAAATAGAAAAAAACAAAAAAAAAAAAAAAAAGAGGCAGAAATGAAATTAAAAACAAGAGGATATAGCGAGAGGGGGGGAATTGCGTAGTATACACTCATTCTTTAATACAGCACTGTATAATAATGTTCTTTCCAACTGCATTTCTTGGCGAATTATACTTAATTTCATTATTTTCAAAACCCAACCAAAAATGTTGGGGGTGCGGCGCACCCCCTGGCACCCCCGTAAGTCCGCCTATGCCAGCTCAACGCCGTATCCAGAGGGGGTCCCGACGGGCCCGAGCCCCCCCCCCCCGGAAACCCGAAATGTTTTATAATGTAAAACAGAAAAAGAGTTCCTTTTTTTAAAATTTAAGAAAAAAAAAAAGACAATTCAAATTCTCATTAGCTGTTAAACATACTTGAAAACAAGACTCTCATTAACACTTCCAGCTCTCTTTCCCAAATCAATTCAGGCTCAAGGCAAGCTACTTGTCAGTTTTATCGGCGCCCCCCCCCCCTCCCCCATAAAACTTACACCACTCAGATTTTTACCCCCTAATCGCCGGGCCCCTAGTTTCCGACTAGGCTGAGATTGCTTCTCACCACCCTGATTCAATTAAGAGGGTACTTTGTTGGTCCCCATTTATAAACATTTGTAACCCTCGAGGGATTTTAATAGCTAAACATGTCTTCAATCGACAAGACCACACAAAAACAAATACGTTCACAGACCCTCTGCTTTGTTGGACGCTCACAAATCTTAGACAAAAGTTACTTGAAAAAAAATTCCATTTACAAATGCTTAAAAATCTTGAAAGGTTTGTTAAATGTAGCTGTAAACCTTGAATTTTAAAGTTTCTAACACAAATGGGGGGGGGGGGGGTGCATCAAGTTGCGCGAAACTCAGCTTCTTGATTAAAAAAATATTCTGCGTAATGCAAAAATCATATTCCAGCATTTTTTGTAGCACATTTTCAAAAATAATTTTTCGTGACTCACATGCTTCATTTCTGACTATTCATTAAGTACCTAATTCAGTATTTTAGAAGTTACTTTGTAATTGATTCCTTTATTAATATGTTCAGCACGAGAAAAAATATTACCTTACCAGTATTCTTTTTCGTTTTCTGAGAGTCTTTGAAAATCATTGAATACCTTTTTGAAACTCCTTTAAAAGTGCTTCAATCCTATTTCTTATCAAATAATTAAACTATGAATAAACTAAATGGCCAGAATGTTACTCTCTCGTTAATTATTTTTCAAATCTCTACACTATTTCTTTTAAAGAATTTTATGTGTTTTATGCTATTGGTTATTTTAAGTTACTAAGTGTCTGTCAGTGAGTTGGGGAACTGATCAAAAACTACTATGTAACTGTGAAAACCGATGTAAGCAAGTGATAATGTGTTAATCTTTTCTCCTCCCTTGTCCTTCCTCTCTGTCGCTTAATTTTAATCATTTGTTAAACTAAACATTTTTTTATGCTTTGATTAATCTTAATTTGCAAAGGAATGCAGAAAATTTATGAGTTTGTTGTTCACCTACTTTTCCAACACGTTTTTGAAGTCCCAATTGCCCATATAAGGCCTCAAAATGCAGAATTTTAAAACTTTTTTTCAAAAATTTGCCCGGGGAGAAATCCCCGGACCCCCTAAAATTACGGGATATTCTATCCCACTTAAAAAAGTTCTCATTGCATATCTCTCTTGATACCCCTATCCCCAATAAAGGTCAGTTCAAGAAAATAATAAGAATAAAGAAATGAAAAAAAAAAAAAAAAAACCACGCACACACACACATCGAACGTCGTGAGAGGGGGGGGGGCAGCTAGAAATTACTCATAACACACACAAAAAATGTGTGTTTGTGCATTGTGCTAAACTGGACCCCTCCCGAAATTTTTTTCTGGATACGGCCTTGCTCCAGCTTGGACCCTTCTGGCAATGGTTGCAGGATGCTTATTTTCAGAGGTTTCACGCCTCATACGCCAACGTCCGTCTGTCCGATGTAGCATAAAACGTGATTCATCAGTACATGCTACCTGTCGCCCAGCTGCGGTACTGCCGTGCCGTGCAAATTCCAGAGTTCGTCGTCGATGGACAGTAGTCAGCATAAGTAGGGGAAGGTGACGATGAATGGGACAAATTTCATGTTTTAATTAATATTCGAAAAACTCTACATTTTTCAGCCACTTAACAATTTTTATACAAATATTTCAACTATTTGTTACACATAAATAACTGAATTCAGTCAATTTGTTATCATTTTACATTGCTAAAATATTTTTTATGAGTGCATGTATTCTGTCCCATTCATCCGATCCCCATAAAGGGGATGAATGAGACAACATTGGGGATGAATGGGGCAAGTGAATAAAATGACTAGAAAACAAAGTTTAATGCTTGGTCTTCTGTTTTTTTGCTTTTGGGACACTCCGTGACTGTACTAAGGCCTGTCTCATCACAATTATACATATCTCCTGGTTCAAACTTATATTTGTTTTGTAGTTTTTCAAGTTTAGGGTCATTCCATGAAAATGTCAACCTCAGCCGAAGAAATAAAAATACCGAAGGGAAAAAAGTATCAAAAAATAAATGAATAAATACATAAATAAAAATCATACAACATAATAAGTTTAAAAAATTGAAAAATTATTGTAATTATCACTGAGATTAGCCATAATAAATAGTTTGTAGTGTGTCTATACTGCTTATTATTCGATGGTTACGTTAGTCACGTTACGTTAGTCACACTCCATCTTGAGTAAAAGTGACACTTAAGACTAAAAAAAATTAAGATTTAATAAATGTGTTTCATGTTTTTAAAAGCCAACTTTACACAGCTTTCAAACATACCATTCAATTTTTAACACTTGCTTAACTTTGAGAAATTTTTGCCTCACAACATGAGCATTCATTTTCAGGGTTGCAAAAATTTTACGTTAGTCACACTGCTATTTTGGTTGAAAAAGTATCTACTGTCAGTAATTTTGTTTTAAATTCTTAGCAGAAATGATACATAGATACCATGTACATTGTAAATCCACCAGCATAACAAAAAAATATTTTTTATCCTTTAAGTTACAAGTAAACACAGTTACAAAATCAGCTCTGAATGTTACGTTAGTCACTATGGAATGACCCTTTATCAAAAAATGTACTTAAATTATTTTTATTGAAACTACTCGCTCTTGATTGGCTTGTATTTTCAGGCGTGCAGATGGATAATTCTGGGTGTCTGGACAAAAACCCTGAAGCCAATCCTTTCCCGCAATTTGTTTTCCTCCCACATTGATGGAACATTTCCCAAGAATTGTGAAAACTCAAAAGCTAGCTTCCTTGTTTGAACAGTTGTGAGACCATAACAAATTTGAGATGAAATTTTCAAATATTCACTCAACTGGTTTTCTTCTACGCTTGAAAATATTTTCCTGTTTCCAACATTTACAGTGGCGTATATAGGTTTTTATTTCGGAAGGGGCCCATATAATCAAGCTTAGCCCCCCCCCCTCCCCCCCCCCAACTTTCTTTCTTTTTTTTCCGCTATTTCTGTAAGACAGGTAGAAATTTTCAAATTGAATTAAAATATTGTAATTTTTGGAAAAGATAGAAAATTACGAAGTTTTAGATTCCCTCCAAAACTTTTTTCAAAATTGAAATTATTTATGCTACCTTTGATGATGTTGGAAAATCAAGACTCCTCTGGGAAATTTACTGAAACTTAAATTCTAAACACGCAAATTTCCGTCTATCTTTAGTGACGTTAAAGGAGTTGAGAAGACTCGGGGCATCTCTCCTGAAATATTTTCACACTGAAGCACAACTCAGAATATATTTCTTCATGCGATTAGTTATAATTCGGGATTTAAGACGTCGAACTACGTAGGAACCGCGTCGAACTATATTTTTGTGCTACTAGGGTGATAGAGTAAAAGAAAAGAAGATGAGTTATTTTTTTTTTTCAACTGAAGTCTCATTTAAGATATCTTCGGGAAGTAAAAGTTCAAAGATCCTCCCCTGAAAGATTTTCGATATATAGATGCGCAATTTCGCGATCTCTTTGGAGACGTTAAGAGACAAAAAGTGGTTAGGGATCTCCCTCCGAAAATTTTCAAAATTGAAACCTTCAGCCATCTTTACTTTAGACCATCTTTGGTAGCAACGTTAGCAAGGACTCTCTCCCGAAATGTTTCGATATTAATGTTTTAAAAACATTTTTAGTTAGGTTATTTTTAATACCGTCAAGAGAAGAGGCAGGATTCGGGCACTGTGCCCCGACATTTTGCGGCGTTGAAGCTTCAAGAATGCAATTTTAAGCTCTATTTTTTGAAACTGAAGGTTCAAAATTTTACTTTTAGCAGAGGTGCCCATTACCCCCAAGAGCAAAAACATCATCCAAGAATTCCACGAAGATCCCTCTAAAAACGAGCCACACGTGAAAGAAAACCCGAAAACAAAAACTTTTAAAAACGCACCTTAAAAATAATTCAATAGCGCCGCTTACGCCATGATTTTTGATAGGAAGCTTTTAGGTCTTTTATGTCTGACAACATTTAGGATAATGAAAGGATTTAGGGACTCTTCCGGAAATTTTTGGGTATAGAGACTGTAATTCGGGAGATCTCTCTTTTCTAAAAACACATTTTAGAGCTAAAGACTATAGACAAGTGAAGGGGATATCAACTACCGTTAATTGTTTGAATTTTAAATCTCTAAAATGCCATTTGAGGCAATGTTTGACCAAGGTATTGAAGAAGAAGCGGGAAAAGAACTCTCTTCCGAAAATTCCTAGGAATGAGCAATCGTTTCTGACAGCTTATCACATATGAATTTCAAGGGAAATAACGCGTTTGTTTATAATTTACTTCACAAAAAAGTCAAATAACACTCAACGCACCGCTAACTTACAACCTGTTTACTGCGCTCCGGAAGCTGCCAGAACGTTTGCTTTATGTCGCTCAGCCATGGAGGTGTCAAAAAAGGCTTAGTCAATAAGACAGTTTTTCTAATTATGTAACTGACACATATAAATTATAGCCTATGTCCGTCTCCTGGCTCTAAGCTACCTACCCACCAATTTTTAGCCATATCGATACAGCCGTTCTTGAGTTATAAATAGTGTAACTAACACTACTTTCTTTTATATATATAGATTTATTGAGTATAGCATTATTTTAAAGACTCTTATTTCCTGACTGACTAGAAAAAAAGAGGGAATGAGAAGAAAGCGAGAAACGTAATTTGCTGACTAATAATCTACATGCGCTGAATATTTTTCATTTAAAAATTTCTATTCAAAATGATTAGGATTTTTTCCATGCGTTTTCTTTTTGAAATATCTCCATTTTCCCAAGACACGTTCTTTTTTTCTCTTGAGTAAATCGCAAGGGCTCCCTGATTCTCTTGGGTTGCACCACTGCCTGATGCCATCTAACGAATTATTATTAGCAATAATTATTTATTTAGAAAATGCATTTCAAGCTAAAAGTATGTAAATAGTTTAAGAGTAAACTTAAACCGAGTAATAACTACCTTTAGTAAAATAAAAAAAAAATACGAATTTTTTTCGGGGGGGGGGGGAGGGAGGAGTATAGGAGGGAAAGACCCTCTGGGAAGACCCCCTTGTATACACCTTTGAAAACAATGTTTCTAGAGAGTGGGCTTTTTTCTTAAGGATTTTTTTTTTTTTTGAGCAAACACGAGCCGAACACCTACTTTTGAAAAAATCTTTCTCGATTTCGGGGGGGGGACTGGGCCCCCTCCCCCCCCCCCTTAAATACGCCCTTGAACATTTGGATTTGGAGCATAGGATTCCAAATCAGCGCTCTGCTTAGCTTCTTTCACATATCTGCCTAAAGTCGACTTGGACATATTAAATGCGCGTCTACAACTGTTTTTACAGGCATTCCCTTCAAGACAACCACATTAACGGCTTCTTTAATCGTTGATGAGGTGCCCCTTATTCGCTCCGTTTTCTTTTTCCAATTCTGTGGCATCCTACAAAAAGAAGTTAAATTAATTTTTAAAACCATGGTTACAAAATGCTGGTAGCTATTTTTATTTATAGATATTTTAAAACAAAAGGATTGACTGCAATTAAAGCTGTTACCTATTGTTAGTTAAAAAGTTATGATGTGAATATAAAATAAATTGCCATTATCAGATTTCAATAGGCTTAAATAACAATGTAGTTAAGTAGTTTCAACATTTTGTCAATGTAGTTTAAGAGTTATAATTACTTATATACCAAATTTTAGTTCTTAAAAAATAAGAAAATAATTTAATGTGTTGAACATTGTAAGGTTTGAAAATCAGAAAATGCGGTGATTAATGGAACCGTCCCATTCATCCCCCAAACTGTTGTCTCATTCATCCCCATACCCACATGTTTATGTCTATCAAAAAGTAGGCATAGAAAATAAATACGGATTTTCTCCATTTCAGTCTGAAATCATAGTACAATAAGTATAGTTTCAATATGATATAACATTATTTGCTTTAGTGCAGTCCTTTTTAATAAACACTGGAGTAATTTTAACAAAAAAACGTACTTTTGATATGGGAAAATAAGCTTTGCTGTCTTGTTCACACCAACATGAAAGCAAATGCTTTGAAACACAATTTAGGTGTTGCCTTTGACTAGGTAAAATATCAAAAATTTAAAGTTATTTTTAGGTATAAAAAATTTACTTGTCCCATTCATCCCCTGTCCCATTCATCCCCATCCTCCCCTACATAAACCAGGCTTCTGCTTCGGGAGTTCAGACGGAGCCACGTCCGCTAAACAGTAATTTGGGAGACAATGCATGACCTCAGCCGTCGTTCGCCTCTGTCATTTATGGCTAATGGTGCTTCACATTTTCAATGTCGCTGATTTTGGACAGTCCCATTTTACCATGCACGGTACACTTTTATAACGACAGCAAGCAAACAGCTCAAAAACCCAGCCAGTACGGAAATCAGGGTTGACAGATTTAAAAACCCAAAATACGGGACAGTCTTCTTAGAGAATGAAGGGGGGGGGGGGGGTGAAGTCTAAAAGTCGAATTCTTACGATCTTGACTTTAACACCAAACTTTTCTCATATAATACATGAAAACAAGAAGTTTTGTCAAGAACTAAACGAGCCTACTTTCCCGTACATCGACATCGGCATTCTAGCATCTGATCATTGTTCTCTTGATTATCTGAGACTGAAAATTATGTCAAACATATTTTTTTAGCACTTAAAGCTAATTTCTAAAGGCAAAATATACCCCTCTCATCAGATGAAATATACACGTAAAAAGTAAACAAACGAATAAAGTTTTGTCGCACCTTTTAAAGAATGTAACTGTTACAGTTCTTCCGTAGAAAAAATCCTCAACCGGTTTCAAAAAAAAAAAAAATAAATAAATTAATTAATAAATAGAAGTACAAAGAGCATCAAAACACATTTTATCAAAGAAAAAAAAAAAAAAAAAACTCGTCGGTTAATAAAATGTCTCGAATTTCACTTTTAATCCGTTGCCAGTTGTTAAATATAAATAAAGAATAAAATGCGCTCGTGAATGAAGAATTTTTGTTACAAAAAAAAAAAAAAGTGGGCAATCCCCTTCTGGACGGCAGGGATTCAAGTGAAACAGGCAATCGCAAATTACAATCGCGACTGGAAATGAATTACATTAGAACGTTTCTTGATAAAAACATCGTGACGTCAGCGTGACGTTTGCCTATGAAAAACGAGCTAGATAAAACGTCATAGCCTACTTGGCGAATAAAAGGAGATCGCTGAGTGCTTGTGAGCTCTTATTGGCTCCATCCGTAGTGACGTCATGCCAATTTAAGTTGATGATAATGTAATTCACTTCCAGTAGCGATTGCAATTCGAAGCGATCGCAGTGCTGTTTCACTTGAATCCCTGCCTTTGTATGACCCGTTGGATCCAGCAAATTCTTGCAGGTCTCGTGCTCTGCTAGCCTAGTATTAATGTCGAGGTGGAGTCTGGATCCGCTGTGGGTCCACTCTACCCACTTCACAACTCGATTTATCTCTTATGCACTCTGGCTGGGAGCCTTTTGCTTCTCTATTTTATTTTATTTTATTTATTTATTTCTTCATTTTATTAATCCTACTAGCTGCCAGGGCAGCTAGATTAGCTTCCTGAGGCATGTTGATTCGTAATGTTCCCCCGTCACCCAACTCTTACCTCATTTTGATGTGATATTATTTGATATAATTCAATTTTCATAAGATTTTAAGACATACTACGTACGTGGCCCACTAATGCCCAAGCAGCTAGCTGCGTGGCCCGGCGTTGCACGGGTGCTTCTCGCCTTTAAAGTAGTAAAGAATGCTTCAAGAATCTACTCCCCGCCAAGTCGGCTCGCTAACAGGCGCTTCACGCCTTCACTTTTTTCCTGCATCAAAAAAATCATTCGAATTAATGAGATGCTTCGCGCCTTCAAAATGGTGAGGAAAGTTACAGCAAGTTCTGCTCGCTCAAGGGAAAGAAGCTGATATAGATACTCAGTTTTTAATTTAAGTAGATGGCTCTTCAACAAATGAATGTTTCAAAATATTACAAGTAGCTAGCGATAAAAATACTATTTAAGTGGCCCGCTTATGAGTTTCGTGTTTGATTTAGTTAAGCCTTTATTCAAAATTCTCATTATCATTGTTATCAAGCAACCACGTTTCAACAATGGATTTCATATTTAATCATTTATTAGGCTTAATCGCTTTAAATTTGACTACTTATTAATTGATATCTTCGCTAATTAAAATCGTATAATTATATAAATTGAAACTAATGAAGCCTGAAAAATTACCTATCTATCGGTACCTGGTTCGACTTTCAGTTCATTAGCGGCGTTCAGGAGAAAGAAGCGTGACATAGAAAGATAGTTAGAAAGAAAGAAAGATACTCAGTTTTTAATATAAGTAGACTAGCTGCCAGGGCAGCTAGATTAGCTTCCTGCGGCATGTTGATGCATAACGTCCTCCCTCTCCAACTTTTACCTCATTCTAAAGTTATATTATTTGATAGCATTTAATTTTCATTCGATTTCAAGACATACCACGCACGTGGCCCGGCGTTGCACGGGCACTTCGTGCCTTTAAAGTAGTGAGGAAATTTTCAAGAAACTACTCCCCGCCAAGGCGGCTCGCTAACAGGCGCTTCACGCCTTTACTTTTTTCCTATATAAAAAATTATTCGAATTATTGAGATGCTACGCGCCTTCAAGATGGTGAGGAGAGTTTCAGTAAGTTCAGCTCGCTCAAAGAAAAAAAGCAGACATAGACACTCAGTTTTTAATATAAGTAGATGACTTTTCAACAAATGAATGTGGGCCGTGGTGGCCCGATCGGTAAGGCATCGGACTCGTGTCCGAAAGGACCCGGGTTCGATCCCAGCCGATCAAAGATCCACCGTCTTGATTAATGGGATACTGGGAGGCGTTAAAAATGTCGTGGTCACAAAGTCCTCCAAGTGAAACGATACCTCTGGGGGTGCTAGGGCCTAGGGTTTGCTCGACCCTAGGTTCTGGTTCAAAATTAAGAACAGAGCGCTCTTCAGGGCCCTATCCCGGTTAAACCACGAAGCTGTGGTAGGTACGGGGGACCCTGGAGTGTGAAAGGAAATGAATGAAATGAATGAGTATATAACGTTTTATTTGAATTAATTGTCAGTGAAGTTAAGATTGTGCCCCATGTGAATTTGTAATGTACATGTGGCATGAGTGAAATAAAGATTGAATGACACAGCAGCCTATAGCCATGCAAGTGAACTGACAATAAAAAATACTGTTGTAACTCAACGCTTTTTTCCTCAAATTGTACCAGTAAAGTAAACTCTGCAAGTTGGAGTGGATACTGTACCAAAATTTCTCAACCAAGCCCAGCACACACCATTTACACACGGTTGAAAATGTTCCCCCCTCCTCCCTTTTATTCAGGCGCTGTTATTTGTAGATGCTAATTTTATAAAGATAAAAAAGCTGGTAGGTACGGGGGACCCTGGAGGGTGAAATGAAATGAAATGAAACAAATGAATGTTTCAAAATGATATAGCTAGCGATAAAAATTCTACGTAAGTGGCCCGCTTATGAGTTTCGTGTTTGATTTAGTTAAGCCTTCATTCAAAATTCTCATTATCATTGTTTTCACTGTTTCATAGCAACGACGGTTTGCAAGAATGGATTTCATATTTAATCATTTATCAGGCTTAATCGCTTTAAACTTGACTACTTATTAATTGATATCTTCGCTAATTAAAATCGTATAATCATATAGATTGAAACTAATGAAGCCTGAAAAATTACCTATCTATCGGTACCTGGTTCGACTTTCAGTTCAGTGGCGTTCAGGAGAAAGAAGCGTGACATAGATAGAAAGAAAGATAGTTAGAAAGATACTCAGTTTTTAATATAAGTAGATTTTAGTAGTTTTATTTTGTTATTATTTTGAATTATAAAAAAATAAAAAAAAGGAACCAAGGGAAAATTTAAAACTATTTATATTAGTACATGCATAAAAAAAATGTACAACTATCTTTTTGAGAGGTAATTGATATTTTAACTTTTTTACTGTTTACTGTTTTTTAACTTTTTACTGTTTTCAAAAACAGGTTATGTTTTTCCCCAACTAAATTTAACCGAAAGTTAACAGAAAACACGAAAGTTGAATGAAGACGGGATGTATACGGGTATTAAAATTATGATAAAATGGCGGATTCTATCATCGATTCAATCTGGAAACTGTTTCGAAAGCATCTACTCATGTTGTTTTTCGCAGTAACGATAAAAGCCCTGTATTCAGGGCTTTAATAACGATGTATGCGTAAGCTTTTGATTTTATCAAAACTTTATTATTTCACCTCTCTTTAAAAATTCTTCTGTTGTGTATAGGGGTTCGTACAACTTCAAATGTGATGATTTGGCAGAGGGAAAAGTGGAACGAAAATTTGAACCGGACTCGACCATATCCACACAATCTACATATTGTTCAAGGAATGTTATTGTTAATGAAGTAATAATCTTTCTGCTTAAACTGCGGCGCTCTTCTTCTCCAATAGAACGAGAAAAAATGTTACGTTGTTTCCTTCTCCTATGGCGGTCGCGTACTACGCCATTCGTAAGAATTCAAGAAGTTCTGGAAACGCTGGATACATATTGGACCTTTCGAGATTGCCCAAAAAATTGTTGGAAAAAACTGCGCAGAGACTGTAGTACCTATACTTCGAAAGTTTTTCGTAATATGGCAGAAGGAGTCCTTGAGCCAAGAGCCCTGCAGCACTTAGCAAAATGTACAGTTCGTAAAAGTCTCGTTGTTTCTCGTGTTTATCAATTTGGAATTAAAAAGCTACCATTGCCTGACAAGATGAAAGCTTACCTACAACTTGAATTTTGAGAAGATATTTAATATGGCGAAAAAAGATGGATGAGTAGCCGAAACTGAAATTATAGTTTATGCGGTGCAATTTGTGCGCTGCTGATATTATTGTGTTTCAAATTTATTACATTGATATTTGTTCCAAAATTTTTACCTTTAAATAAAAAATATGGTTTATTGAAAGTTGAAAAAGCATTAACATTTGAATATTATAGCTAACCTATTGTTTAACATTATGATTGCGAATACCTTAAAACTTTAGAAATAAAAATGGTTATTATGACTTTGTTGCGTTTTTTAGCCTACTTTCCCGTTGAAAATAAAAGAAAGCCGAAAAAGTATTAAAAGTGGCTTTATGCATCTAAAAAATATCGCAAGTCCAAACAATTTCGCCAAGACCAAAAAAAAAAAAAAGTCAAAAAGAAATAAAAAAGAAAAATAAATATTGAAAAAATAAAAATTGGAAAGTAGGGTATTGAGATGGGGAATTTGTGTGTCGGTCTGTCTGTCGGTCTGTCTGTCCCCCCTAATATCTTTTGAATGAACATTCCGATTTGAACAAACTTTTTTTTGTTGGAAAGATCTCGGCGAGTACAGATCATTCCCATATTTTATTTTTCGATTTGAACAATTTTTGGTTCAACTTTGAACCGTTCAAATAGCCTGTCCAGCGATGCTAACTTTTTAGTGAACAGTCCGATTTGAACAAACTTTTTTTTTTGTTGGAAAGATCTTATCAAGAATACTTCATTCCCGTATTTACATTTCCGGTTTGAACAATTTTTCGTTCAACATTGAACCGTACAAACAAACTGTCACCCCTAATAACTTTTGAGTGAACAGTCCGATTTAAACGAGCTTTTTTTTTTTTTTTGTTCGAAAGATCTCGGCAAGAATACTTCATTACCGAAGTTAAATAATCAATTTGAACGTTTTTTTCGTTCAACATTGAACCATTCAAGCAACCTTTCCCCACCTAATAACTTTTAAGTGAACCGTCCGAATTGAATAAACTTTTTTTTGCTCGAAAGATCTCGGAGAGGCTTAATCCCATGTTTCGCTGTTTGATTTGAACTATTTTTTGTTCAATGTTGAACCGTTCAGAAAAAAAAACTTAACATTAGAGCCTACGGGGAACTTTAAGTTGAATGTTGATCCTGAGCTTAAAGACGGATTTCCTTCAAACTATAACTTTGTAAGAAAATGGTTTTGATAAATAATGTATGTTAAGTACTTTTCTGAATCATCTTCTGGCAGGACTCTGATTCCGACTCCGACTCCGCAAACATGGCGGAAATGCAGGCTCAAAAAAAAAAGAAAAAAAAAAGGACTGACTGTGCAGACGATGTTTTGTTTATTTATTCATTTGTTTCATTTCATCTATTTTTATTATTGTTATTTTTTTTTTTTGCAGACGATTTTTTTTGTTACAAAAATTTTTCATTCAAGAGAGCATTTTATTCTTTATTTATCCCTTTGACGGTTATGGAAATGAGCAGTTTCCGTTTACTTAATTCGCGCAGCATTAGGAGTAAACAGTAGTCGAAAGTGGCAGCTGTTTTCCCCCGCCGTTCTTCCGAAAATGTCACCTTTCTCTGGCGATGCCGTAGATAGCTCGCCTCGCGCATTAAAAAAAATCTTTTAAAGTATTTATAGTACAGTACATCAGTGCAGAATAATAATGGCGAACGAAGTCAGCTCGTCAGCGCGCATTGGGGAAAAATTTCACTACGCGAGTAGTGCTCGTTACTAACCATTTCGGTCAAAATCTTGCTCCCGAGCGGAACTCGTTTGCGCGCATTATGAAGCGCGATTCAATTGCGAACTGAACTCGTTCATAACCATCAAAGGGTTAAAGTTAACAACTGGCAACGGATTAAAAATGAAATTCGAGACATTTTATTCACGGACGAGTTTTTTTTTCTTTTTCTTTCTTTGATAAAATGTGTTTTGATGTTCTTTGTACTTTTATTTATTTATTTATGTATTTATTTTTTTTGAAAACGATTAAGGAATTTTTCTACGGAAGAAGTGTAACAGTTACATTTTCTAAAAGGTGCGACAAAACTTTATTTACTCGTTTATTTACTTTTTACGTGTCTACTTCATCTGATGAGAGGGGTATAGTTTGCTTTAAGAAATCAGCTTTAAGTGCTAAAAAGGTATGTCTGACATAATTTTCAGTCTCAGATAATCAAGAGAATAATGATCAGATGCTAGAACGCCGATGTCGATGTACGGGAAAGTAGGCTCGTTTAGTTCTTGACAGGACTTCTTGTAAAATATTTGTGACTAGCCGGGTACCCGGCCCTGCCCGGGTTTCTGTGGGTGTAGGGTGGTTTAGTGAAACTCATTCATAAATTTCCCTAGCACTAAATTGCATATCTACACTAGGTGGCCAAAAGTATCCGGACACTTTCAAAAATTCACATTTTTACATATAGCTCGAGAAATAAGTGATCAATTGTTCTTTAACTTTAGTCATATAAAATATAGGCTTCACAGAACATTTCCAAGTTGAAATTAAATTACCCTTGCATTTGGGGGACGACAAGAAGGGGGTTGAAAGAAAAACCGCTTTTTGACCATAACTCTTCGAAAATAGCTCGGAATAAGCTATCAATTTCAGTAATTAATTAGCATACTATGTATAATTACTGTACAAATTTTTATGAACGTACCGCTCTTACTTCTGAAGATATGAAACATTTTTGAAAAAACGGCAATTTTATTTGAAGGGTTTTTGCTCATAACACGCAGAGTTTTTGATCAAACCTTATCACAACTTCAGGAAAGATGACAAAATACAAGAGAAAGAACATACTAAAGCGGTAAATAAAAATATTAAAAATTCGATGAGATATGAACGTTAAAAGGAAATAATTTTTCACGGCGCATGCGCGAACGACAGAAATTTATAACTACAAAAATATTGTAGAATGATTTATACTGCATCTTATAAAAAAAAATCCAGTTGAATATCATGAAAAATGAAAAAAATATCAGCGATCTAGTGAGCTGTATTTCATTCATTCTCAGGCAATACATAAATAGTGAGGGTCTGTCCACAAAGAGCTATTTTTAAATTAAAGGTTATTGCGTCGTCTTTCAAAACCAACGTTTCAGAGGGTGTTCGGATACTTTTGGAAACGTACGTATAAGGTCTTTTTGGCCGAACAGACGAAATGTGACTTCTATGCCGAATATAAATTTTCAAACTGTATACAATTTAACATTGAAAAAAAATGATCGATTGTCACCACACTATTTGTGGACAACCCCTCACTATTTATGTATTGTTTGCGACTGAATGAAATACAGCTCACTAGATCGCTGATATCTTTTTCATTTTTCATGATATTCAACTGGAACTTTTTTTATAAGATGCAGTATAAATCAGGCTACAATATTTTTGTAGTTATAAATTTCTGTCGTTCGCGCATGCGCCGTGAAAAATTATTTCCTTTTAACGTTCATATCTCATCGAATTTTTAATATTTTTATTTACCGCTTTAGTATGTTCTTTCTCTTGTATTTTGTCATCTTTCCTGAAGTTGTGATAAGGTTTGATCAAAAACTCTGCGTGTTATGAGCAAAAACCCTTCAAATAAAATTGCCGTTTTTTCAAAAATGTTTCATATCTTCAGAAGTAAGAGTGGTACGTTCATAAAAATTTGTACAGTAATTATACATAGTATGCTAATTAATTACTGAAATTGGTAGCTTATTCCGAGCTATTTTCGAAGAGTTATGGTCAAAAAGCGGTTTTTCTTTCAACCCCCTTCTTGTCGTCCCCCAAATGCAAGGGTAATTTAATTTCAACTTGGAAATGTTCGGTGAAGTCTATATTTTGTATGACTAAAGTTAAAGAACAATTGATCACTTATTTCTCGAGCTATATGTAAGAATGTGAATTTTTGAAAGTGTCCGGATACTTTTGGCCACCTAGTGTATAAACATAATGGCTACTTCTGTAAACAATAGCTATGTTATGGATAATGCAAGCTAAAAAAAATAATGCAAGCTAAAAAAAAATAGCAAGCTACAAATAATGTTTGAGTAAATAGGAAATGTTATAAGCTTGGTATATTAAAATAAATACATATTTACAGTATCAATCGCACTGAAATTAACCATTTCCAAATATTGCTTATAAAATAAGTCCCATTATTAGTTTCTATCCTCGTGACAACATTGGTGAAGTGAAAACATCTTATGTACCTAATCATGGCTCCACTAGATGTCGCTGTACTTACTGGCTACCACAATTTTTGAAGTCCCTACCTAAAATGAAGAAACAGCCGAGCTTCCTAATTCTGCCACTTGAGCGCTAGCTGGCGGCACTTTTCATGACAACATTGCTTAGTTTTGACAGATGACGGAACGCAATGACAGATGGAGTTCGAATAACTTAAAAAAGGTAAAAAATTGCTATTTTTATGGAAAATTATTTGATTTTCTTGCAATTTATAATTGAAAAAAAGTTTTTTTTAATTTTTTCTACTTCCAATCGTGTGGGTAATTTTATTTTATTCTGCAAAAGTTATTTTCCAAATATCCGTAGTACAGCATAAATGTACTCTGATATCACAATGGCAGTTTTTAGAAAAAAAGAAAAATTATATTGCTTAAAGTACAGAGCATTTAAATTTGGATCTCTGTAGTATGAAGAATTGTTACTTTAATTCGTTTATTTCGAGAAGAATAAGTTATTTTTATTTGTATTTATGTCGGAACTCGGCGAATATATTTCTATCATAACTATTTCGTTAAAGTTCTAAACATTTCAAAAATTCTTAAGGATTAAAAATAAAATGAAAAAAACTTGCTATTGATCAATAGAATTCGCTACTTATTGACCTTAATCAACATTATTAAAAATTTTAACACATAGAAGAATTCTATCACGAAAAACAATGAAGAAATCGTAAATGGAATTTTATCTGTCCTTTTAAAGCTGTCTAACTTTAAAAAGCATTTGTGCTACAAATCCTTTTTTTTTTTTTTTAATATGTTTTCCTTTTCTTTCTTCTTTTTTCCCCAGCATACTTCTATTCGATTTTTTTGAAAATAAGAAAATATTTTGACATTTTGAATCATGTTCTAAGAACTGAAATAAAACAAGTGCAAGGGAAAAATTGGCTTTTATTTCTTTTCTTTTTTTTTCCTTCCAGAAATCCATTTATTCTTTGTATATTTTTACTCTTGTGTGTCAAGTCTCATATTAGGATGTCAAGTGTTATTAAAAACCTGTGAAAAGGGGTCTACAGAATACAGTCGAGTCCGCTTGTTAAAATATCGGTTAAAAGAATATCCCGTTTAATACAATATATTTTCAATGTCCCAAAATGGCTATTTCGTTAAGCGGGCTCTACTGTTTTTCATTTTGAAACTTTCACTTCAAATTTAATCAGGTGGAGGGGAAGGGTCATGGCGCAGACTGCGCCATTGAATTTTTCAGTGGAGGAGGTGTTCGGGTGAGGGGCACTCGTACTCTTGGGGATCTCTGTAGTATTTGGAGAGGAGTGCATCATTGATCTTGGGGGGGGGGGGGGGTATACTTGGTTTTAATTTGTAGTAAATGATTATTTTCGTGGGGAAACTAAGGCGAACAAACATTGTTATGATTCACTCAATAATTGCATGTATTATAGACGCATTTTTCTGCTGCGGGAATCCCCTTGGCACAATGCATACTAAAAAAAATATTTCTGGTTTCCTCAAAACAACTGTATGCAAAACATATTGCATACTATCGATACCCACTACCGCTTTGCCTTTGGTAAAATTTGAAGGATTTTTGCTGCATGCTCATTTGTCGCTACATGCATAGTTTACGAATTTAAAAACTAATTGCAGCAAATATAATGTTAAATTGAAGCATAAATTTACATTTCAGAAAGTAAACTAATAAATTCATATCGATAAACCCAGTAGAAAAATGGCATAAACAAAGTGTAATGTTTCTTATCAAACACCGGAAAATATATAATTAGCAAATTATAAGAATTTTTGTCATAAATAATCCGAGAAAATAAAATAATATAATGCAAAAGGTATTGCTCAAAAACAAAAAAAAATATTTCCGCAACTAAAAATAAATTAATCCTTTGCAGATAATAAAGCTGAGCAAAATGAACAAAATCATACTGAATAAAGTAATAAAAAGTTTTCAGTTAATAGAAAATGCCTTTTCAATGTGCATTAAAGTAGGAATTTCTTGTTTTGTAATGAATGCATCACAATATTGTTTTGTTGCACGAGACAGATTATACTTCAACAAAGCTAAGATGGTAAAATATCATCTCACAAACAGAGCTAAGTCAGAATTGCAAGCAATAAAGAACAGCTCTTTTACAGCATTTTAAGGCTGCAGTTTTGCCCTTGTTTGGGCTCATCAGTCGGAATAGCTGTAGCCGAGTTGCAGATAAATTACCTCATACAGAAACTGAGTATATCTTCACTCTAGCTAAAAATACTTGCAGCTAAAAATATTTTAGGGCAGCAAAGAGAGGTCCGGAAACAGGGTTCCGCAAAACTTAAAAACCGTGGAGATAATAGATTAGGGTAAAATATGTTTTGTTACCAGTGTGAAGATATACCCAACTTTTAGATAAGGTTGTTTGCCAGCAGTTTGGTAGCGGTTATTTCTGTCAGATGCTCCAAAAGCAAGAATGAAACTGCGTTCTTTTATGATCTAACTGAGCTCTTCAGCATTTGTTTACAATTCCGCTTAAATTACCTCATACAGAAACTGAGTATATCTTCACTCTAGCTAAAAATACTTGCAGCTAAAAATATTTTAGGGCAGCAAAGAGAGGTCCGGAAACAGGGTACCGCAAAACTTAAAAACCGTGGAGATAATAGATCAGGCGCGGATCCACAGGGGGGGAACTGGGGGAACGTTCCCCCTCCAAAACGCCAAGGTGCATAAAAATTTTCAGAACAGAAAAGAAAAATAATTTCGTTTTTCAGGTTCCTTTTGTTTTCATATTTGAGATTTGGCTACCAAAAATTTTAAGTGGCAACCAAAGTTTTTGATTTATGACGTCATTATTATCCAATCGCATTTAAGGGTTTTTTGAGTTGAGTTTAGGGGGGGGGGGGCATTTTTAAGAGTTGGTAACCCTGTGTTTCGTGTTTAGTGCGCTTATTCTGTGCTGCACAATACCACCACAACTATAACAGATTTATTTGTGATAGCTACGTTTTATTTTCAAGATTTTTTTTTGCTGATGAGAACTGTTCTGTTCTGCAGCTATCTTCTTTTCTTCATGGTAAGTCTTAGTTCTTTCATTCAATTTGTTCTACATTAAATACTTATAGAAAAAATAAATGTAAGCAGGGGAGAGCGGGGCCAAAAGTTCCGTGTTTTACTCATGCTTAAAATTTGTTCGGAAAACAAGATTCTAAAATTAATATTCCAAGGTTTTCCTTTGTCCCTTTGATACAAAAGCTGTTTTTTTTTTTTTTTTTAGTTTTATTTCGTAAGGTTTTTTAATAATTAATTCTATCTTAATCTTAATACTATTATAAATGCGAAAGTTTGGATGTTTGGATGTATGGATGTTTGGATGTTTGGATGTTTGTTCCTCTTTCACGCAAAAACTACTGAACGGATTTTCATGAAACTTTTACCATAATGTAGCTTATACATCAGAATAGCACATAGGCTATAATTTATAACGATATTCGAAAAAGTTCGATTGGTAGCGCTTTTTTCATTCCAATTTAAGGTACATTTTTCGCATAAATCCGCGAAGGCTTTCAACAAACTAATTCAGTATTTAGTGTATCATCTCAACTCCCTGTCGATAGCTAGAATTGCGTGTATCATTTCCGCTTTTCGCATTAAATGTTCAAGGCTTTTCTCAAGTCAAATCAAAATGTAATTTTTTTTCAGCTTCATATTTAATATCCAGGCTTTTACATAGACATTGGAAACGCTCGCGCGCCCGCTCTCTAATGAGCTTATCATGATTTTTACTTAAAACATTTTGTAGTCTTAGTTTTAAGTTGCTTTGAGACGTGCAAATATTATTTTGTAGAATAAATTGTATTCCTTTATTAGAAGATTGTTCACTACGCTAATTATTTTCTCGAGTTTTGTAAATATGTGTTTTAGAGTATCGATAACGTAACCGCTAGAAGAGATTGGCAACTAATAAATAGATTAGGTTCATTATTTTCCAATTTGATGGAGCTTTAAATACAACTTAACGGCATTTTTTAAATTTGTTTGCGTTGATTTGTCACTTTCTCGGGGTACTTATAATAGGGCAGTTTCTTAGTATCCGATTGAACAGGAATTTTGCCAAATTTGGTGCAAGATTTTAGTAACTGAGATTCTCGGCGATTTTTTCAACTGACACCAGTTTTTGTGCCAAAGACTACGTAATAATACTTTACTTTTTTTTAAAACGTAC
>JAXGGA010003370.1:0-104031 GCA_038373865.1 Uloborus plumipes
ATACAATAAGAAAAATTACGATGATTAAGAAACCTTTTTGATTACTGCTTTTAAAGTCTAATTAGGATAGTTTTCATAATTTTTCTTGCGCCATAAAGATAAAAAAAAAGTATTTTTTTAATGTTTTGTAGTAAATAGTTAAGCATGAAATATTTTCTAACGAATCAGTTCTTTGAAATAAATTTCAAATCTATAATAAACGGAATAAAATTTAAAACAAAGAAATTTTTAAGGTAACATACAGTACGAAAAAATTAAAAATGAAGTGCAAAAATATCCGAAATAAATTCATTTTGGATTTTTCCGTAATATAATGAAACATCATTACTTTAAACGCGCTTTTTTATGTTACCAAAATGTAATATTATGTGCAATAGAAAAATGAATATACCTGTATCATTGCGTCATGAAAACATGCTTTTACTTTTGATGCTTTTACTTTGAAAATGGAAAATTTCTCTTGACGTCTTGTTTTAAGTATTAAATAATTTAGCAAGAATAGAAAGACACTTCCTTCAAAGAAAAAACGTTTTTGTTTCTGTCTTTTTAATAGCTTTCTCTAGTTTTTTAAAGATATTTTAAGTAATTAATTTGCCAAAATACAGGTTGTTCACTTCAAAAAAAAAAATAGTGCTGTGCAAATGAAAAAGGATAATTTTTAAATAATATTTTAGGTCTCTACGGTATTTCGAAGATATTTTGAAAACTGTTTTCTTTATCAGAATGAATACTTTCTTAAAAACGTGGTGCATTCTAATTTCTAAAACTGTAGTTAAATGAAAATGAAGAAGCTTAAAATGAAACATAAAGTTAAAAAAAAAAAGCTTATTTACCCTATTTCGATTTAGTATGTTTCCTTTAAAGATTTTTTTTTAATAAAAAGGTATATTTCTTCCTTCAAATTAAAAGTAATATATTCTTTCCGGTTAAACAAATTGGAATAAAAAATCATAATTTGTAATTGCTCAAACGGCGTACAAATGCAATGTTTTTAAAAACTTTACTTTTAAATATTTTTTTGAAAAGTTTTGTTGCCTCTGTCAACTACGAATAGAAGCAATAGGTCTCTCTTATAACTGCTACATACAGTATTTATTTGACTTTATCGGACTTCTCACACAGATTATTTATATCAGTCGTAAATAAACTTTTTTGTATGAATTTACTAAAAAAAAAAATAAATAAAAACATGTATATTATCACGTCCAATGCTTTTGCCTAGTAACAAAATTTAAACTAGCTTATGTTTTAAAAATCCCTTGGCTGTTTAAACCTTGGAGCAGCTTCCCAATAACAATAGAACAGCAAACATTGTTTTGAATTTAGTCAATACATAAGAGATATAAAGCAAATTGCTTAGTAAGTTAAGGAACATTTGAATAGCTAAAACTTTTGTTTATCCCACAACAATTTTTTAAAGAAAAACATTCTTTATGCCCCCCCCCCCCACTCAAAAAAAAAAAACTTTTTAATACAGTCACAAGATTTCCTTTGCATGCATTCTATATCCAATTTAAAGGTACTTTTTTGTTTGCCATCTCTCTACTAATAATCAAGCTGAAGGTGGTTCTGTCTGTCCTTCTGTCTGTCTGTTACGCGCGTAGCGCCAAAACCGTTCGGTCGATTTTCATGCCACTTGGCACAAAATTAGTTTGTAGCATGTAGTTTTGCACCTCGAAGCGATTTTTCGAAAATTCCATTTCGTTCTTTTTCTATTCGAAGTCTTAGCGGAAATTCGATAAAATAGGGAATAAATATTTCACACACATTTTCAAGTCTTATGTCATTCGAAAGCTTGGAATTTTCTGCACAAAATGAAGTTTTTTCGAAGTTTCTACGATCATCAGGAGAGCTGTAACAATTGTTTTTAGAATCCCGAAATTCAAGGCTTACCTTCAGTAAAGCAAGCCAAACGATTCTAAAATGGTTCAGCTCGATAATAAAATTTGTTTGAAAAGAGAGATGAAAAGAATTATTTTATCAACGGAAATCAACTTTTCATGTTGTTACTATGGTTACGTGTTCATACCTATTTTTGTTTCGTTCTTCTTCCAGGGTTGCCAGACGTAGTATTTTTGATTCTACGGTAGTATTTTTTCGGCCCAAATAAGGAGCGCAGTATTTTTCTGGCAACCCTGTTTCCAATATACTAATGACTTAATTAAAAGATTTGGCGGATTTTTTTTTTTCATTTTCATAGATTTCGCATTTCAGCAACATTGATTTTGGCAACGTTTGGAAACAGTAGTATTTTGTAATATTTTTTTTAGAGGAGGTATAGTATTTTTTGTTCCAATTCTCTGGCAACCCTGTCTTTTTCCCGGTGAAGATGCTTTGGGACCCTGCTTGGCGCGTTTTCAAAAAGTCAACTACGCAAAATAGCTAGGGTTACCACGCTTGGCGCGCCTATCGTTCATTTAGCGAGAAAAGGGTACCTAAAGCACAGATTATAACGAAATATCGTATCAATTTCGATATTGCATCGTTTTTTTAAAGTGTTTCGTTTCGGAAAATGTATTGTTTTGTTTTTTAAGCTGGGAAAGAAAACTTTCTTCTTCTTTTAAACTTTGGTAAGATTTCTGTTGGTTTCTGTTATCAACAAAACTGTTCTTATTTTCTCTTTTGGCTTATTTTTGTCCATCTCCCTTGGGGTTGCATTCGAATGTTCTAAGGGGGTGTTTTACCCCATTTATCGGGTAAATCAGTATTTTCAATGCAAGGTGATATGAATTGGTTAACAAAAGTGATATGAATTGGCGCGACCACTTGGCGATATATCGCCAAATATTTGACGCCAAACTGGCGAATTTTTTTTTTTTTTTATTTAGGTTCAATTTGGCGCTGTTGGCGATATTTTGCGAAAAATCCACTGAATGATGTTAAAAACGACGATCTTTAGGAGATTAATCATTGTAAAATATTTTTTTGCATTGTTTCGTAGCAAACTAGGGCTACAAATGTTTGAATTGTTATCTTGCTCACTCCAAGCACTATTTTAGCACTTAAGGCATCTACTAAGAAATTTACACGTAAAATTAAGTAGTGTGGGGTCCATATCAGATCTTTATATCACTTTGAAGGAATTATATAGTTGAATAAAACTAAAATAGAGCATTTTTTCTGATATATCAATTATTTTACAAATGAACTTTTAATTTTAAACCACGGGCAAAGCCGTGCGGGTACCGCTAGTATAAAATACACTGGTTTACTTTTCGTGATTACAAATAACCTTTTAGGTTCGAAGAAAAGTCCTATCTAAAAAAAAAATCCTTCGCTGTCTTGTCGTATTATGTCTCTTGAAACATGCAAAAATTGTTGAGAAAAGGTTTGATTGTTTGACTGACAACCAATTATAGACCGTTTTTTTTGAATTAGAAACGGAACATTAAAAAAAAAAACCACAAGAAATAATGCATGTTAGCTTTATTTGAAGTAGAAGGCAGGAATTCAAATGGAACAGGCGATCGCAAATTACAATCCCTACTGGAAATGAATTACATTAGAACGTTTCTTGATAAAAACATCGTGACGTCAGCGTGACGTTTGCCTATGAAAAACGAGCTAGATAAAACGTCACAGCCTACTTGGCGAATAAGAGGAGATCGCTGACTGCTTGTGAACTCTTATTGACTCCACCCGTAGTGACGTCAGTGCTAAGTTAAGTTGATGATAATGTAACTCACTTCCAGTAGCGATTGCAATTCGAAGCGATTGCAATGGTGTTTCACTTGAATTCCTGCCTAAAACAATTAAAAAAAACCCTAACGACTTGTCCGGTGTTTAGTAGCACTTATTCTATCAAAAAAATGAACTCACTTAACATTCCTTTTCATTTATGTGTACATTTTTTACTAACACTAGAGGTAAAATCCAGCAACTTAAACAATTAAAAAGCACATGCATGCTTTTTTTTTTTTTTCAAATAGTTTCTAACTAGTAACTTTAATAAATTTCATTTAATATGACTTTTATATTACTAATAAGCAAAAAAATTAGATAAATAAATAAAAAGAAACCTGCATCTTTCTTACAGATAACGTATAAAAAAACCCAACTGAGACGTGGGCGCTTCTTATTGAAACAATCAAGCTTTAATCACCAAAACTTCGAAATATTCAAAATAGAGATTAAAAAACTCAGACACAAGAACTTTTGTGCTGTAAGAATAGAAATACTGATGACAAATTTAAAGAACAAACGGGTTTTGACAAACTTTATTTTAATAAAAAATGTTTCATTATTTTCTTAATACATCTAGTATTTCGTTAATTGTTGACAGTTATTTTTAGAATAAGATTAGTGTTATCTTTCTTCTGAGGTAGCCATAGAAAATTAAGATATATATTTGTTAAAGAGAATATTTTATTCAAATTCTAAAAGAACAATTGTATTAGTTTTATATAGCTTAGTGTATGAGAAAATAAGTGATTTTTGTGTGAATCTCTATCTCTTCTCTATCTCTACTAATAATAAAGCTGAAGGTTTGTCTCTCTTTCTGTCTGTCTGTTACGCGCGTAGCGCCAAAACCGTTCGGTCGATTTTCATGCCACTTGGCACAAAATTAGTTTGTAGCATGTAGTTTTGCACCTCGGAGCGATTTTTCGAAAATTCCATTTCGTTCTTTTTCTATTCGAATTCTTAGCGGAAATTCGACAAAATATTGAAGAAATATTTCACACACATTTTCAAGTCTTATGTCATTCGAAGGCTTGAAATTTTTTGCACAAAATGAAGTTTTTTCGAAGTTTCTACGATCGTCAGGAGAGCTGTAAGAATTGTTTTTAGAGTCCCAAAATTCAAGGCTTACCTTCAGTAAAGCAAGCCAAACGATTCTAAAATGGTTCAGCTCGATAATAAACTTTGTTTGAAAAGAGAGATAAAAAGAATTATTTTATCAACGGAAATCAACTTTTCATGCTAATACTATGGTTACGTGTTCATACTTATTTTTGTTTCGTTCTTTTTCCAGGGTTGCCAGAAGTAGTATTTTTGATTTTACGGTATTTTTCGGCCCAAAATAAGGAGCGTAGTACTTTTCTGGCAACCCTGTTTCCAATATACTAATGACTTAATTAAAAGATTTGGTGGATTTTTTTTTTTTTTTCATTTTCATAGATTTCGCATTTCAGCAACATTGATTTTGGCAACGTTTGGAAACAGTAGTATTTTGTAATATTTTTTTTAGAGGAGGCGTAGTATTTTTTTGTTCCAATTCTCTGGCAACCCTGTCTTTTTCCCGGTGAAGATGCTTTGGGACCCTGCTTGGCGCGTTTTCAAAAAGTCAACTACGCAAAATAGCTAGGGTTACCACGCTTGGCGCGCCTATCGTTTATTTAGCGAGAAAAGGGTACCTAAAGCACAGATTAACGAAATATCGTATCAATTTCGATATTGCATCGTTTTTTTAAAGTGTTTCATTTCGGAAAATGTATTGTTTTGTTTTTTAAGCTAGGAAAGAAAACTTTCTTCTTATTTTAAACTTTGGTAAGATTTCTGTTGGTTTCTGTTATCAACAAAATTGTTCTTATTTTCTCTTTTGGCTTATTTTTGTCCATCTCCCTTAGGGTTGCATTCGAATGTTCTAAGGGGGTGTTTTACCCCATTTATCGGGTAAATCAGTGTTTTCAATGCAAGGTGATATGAATTGGCGCGACCACTTGGCGATATATCGCCAAGCTTTTGATCGCCAAATATTTGACGCCCAATTGGCGATTTTTTTTTTTTTTTTTTTTTTTTATTTAGGTTCAATTTGGCGCTGTTGGCGATATTTTGCGAAAAATCCACTGAATGATGTTAAAAACGACGATCTTTAGGAGATTAATCATTGTAAAATATTTTTTTGCATTGTTTCGTAGCAAACTAGGGCTACAAATGTTTGAATTGTTATCTCGCTCACTCCAAGCACTATTTTAGCACTTAAGGCATCTACTAAGAAATTTACACGTAAAATTAAGTAGTGTGGGGTACATATCAGATCTTTATATCACTTTGAAGGAATTATAGTTGAATAAAACTAAAATAGAGCATTTTTTCTGATATATCAATTATTTTACAAATGAACTTTTAATTTTATACCACGGGCAAAGCCGTGCGGGTACCGCTAGTCAAAAATAAATCCTTTAAAATATGTAGGTGTAGTAGTAGTTAAACTTTAAGATGAGAAATAATTAAACTGCATGTTAAAAAATTGCTTTAAATGTGATGTTTAAAATGTATACGCCAAAAGCAATAGTTTTCATTTGAAGTGTGTGAATGTAAATCAGGGTTACGAAACTGAGTCACGACCCCAGTTGGGGTCGCGAAACATATCTTCTGCGATCGCGACATTATCCTTAGATGTAAAAAAATATTTATTTCATATTTTAAAATTAAGGGGGTCTGGGACACAAAAATCGTCAACTTTTCCATTTTTTTTTTATTATTTAAAAAAAAAATCTGTTTTCTTCTCTTTAAAATGAGGTCTGAATCTTGTTCCTATCTTAGTTAGAACGGAAGATATGATAATTTAATGTAGCCGTCAGGCAACTGTTGCCACAGCAATAACTTCCCTTAAAATGCGTTTTTCGCCATGATGCAATTTTTCCGGATTTTTTGAATTCAAATTCTTATAACTCAAGAACTAATAAAGATAACGTTCCGAAATTTGGAGAACATCTTTTTCAAACAGTTTACTTGAATTTGTATTCGGCAAATTTCAAAAAAAAATTTTGTTCAAAAAATATGATTTTTGAAAAAAAAAAGTACCTTCGAATTTTTCGGAATTTTTACTCAAATATTTTTAATTTTTTTTCAAATTATTATTATTAAAATTGCCGAATACAAATTAAAGCTTATATATTTGTGTTCACATTGAAGGAAAAAAAATGAAAATTGTTCAAGAATATTTTAAGTTTTTGCAATTTAAAGCGACCCCCCTTTTCTGAAAAAAATTTAAATTAAAAAATTGAAAAAAGTTTTTTTTGTCATGTATGTGATGATTTTGCTTATTAAACAGATGGTGAATTAGTGTAAAAAATTTCAAAATTCTAAACTGTTTAATAATTTTTTTTTCAAGATGTGTCCCAGACCCCCTTAAAAACTAATATACATAGGGAAAAATGGACTCACTTTAGTGTAGCATCAATACCTGAGTAAAGTGGTGAAAAAATGGGGGAAGTATATGAGGGGCTACACCCCACCCCCTTAACCTCTAATAGTATCCTTAATTTTGTTTTGAGGAAGTCAATCTCCTCAAATTTCCGCCAAACGGTTTCTTATTTTACATATCCCTTATACCGTATAAAAGCGTCTTAACTTTCGCTTTGGGAAGTTTTTTTTTTCTGGGAGAGAGTCTCTACCTTTACTACGACGTCATCAAAGACTATAAGCGAACTGTTAATTTCAAAAACCAGTCAAGGACAATCTCTAAAAGCTCGAAAAGCATTATTAATCCATTAATGCCTGACATTTTTTTACAAAGATATTTTGTATACTGGTTACAAACAGTGTTTAATGGACAGGAAAAATAATTAAAAAAATTATGTAAAAATTAATTTTTTTTTATTAAGGAAAGAAAAATTGTCCCTTGAAAGTCACGATAGACCCCAGAGGGTACATACTTTTTTTACTAAAATTTTTTTCTGCCTACGATATCATATTTAAAAGACATTTTATCAGAAGAAATAAAATCAGCAATTAACATTAACTGGGAAGCTGGAAATAACTTTGAAAACTTAGCTTTTTTCTTGAGATTGTGAACGATGTAATTGTTGATAAAGATCATATAAAAACTGCTACAGAACACACTTTACAATGGTTATGTGCTGCAAATCTGTAAATAACGAACTGAAACAATACCAAGGTACTAATTGAAAATTATTATTTGGTTGAAATGTTCATTTTGGGGAAATTCAGACCCTTTTTTGGACCGTCTCTAAAAAGGGATGATTGGCATTAATGGGTTACCCTTATTGAAAAGAATATAGATAAGGATGACAATATTTGTAACTGAAATGTATGCCTATTTAGATACATTTCTATCAGTAAAAATAGTTCTGATAGCTATTGGATAATTTAATGTGATGATATAACTATTTTCTTAAAATTAGGAATTTTGTTAGTTGCCTGGTTTTTGAAACAGACAATTGAATTTCTGTTTTAGGAGTAAATTTAGAGGAAATTCCGGAGATGAGTCCCAAACCCAATTCCGTCCTTCTAACTGCCTCAAAAGTAGCGAAAAATTAGTATTTTAAGACTTAAAAGTCTGTTGCTCTTATTTTGATTTTTTTACTGTGATTTTAAACCCTATTTACATACAGTTTTATCCAATCTGCATTTCTTTTTTAAATGTACTTATTAAATTACGGTTTGTTTGCGATTTCTCTTAACACATTTTCAGTAAATTTAAGCACTTATATTTGAAATGAAAAAAATCTATATATCTAAACATTATTCATTTCGACACAGTGGATTAGCAAAAAGCAATACATTCAACGAAAACAGAGTTTTGAAAACTACATTTAAAAATGCAAATGGCGAAAGTCGTCTTATTTTCAAGCAAAAACATGTTATTCATATTTATCATTTATCTATTTCACTTAAAAATTCCTTTTAACCAATATAACTACAGACAATACTCCAGCCTTACCTCCCTTAAAATATTGTATAATGCCCTTATTACTCAAATCCAAGTAAATATTTATCTGAAAAATGGGAAAAAGCCCTCTGAAGCTGTCTAATACCTTTTACATGTAATGATACCAGTCACAAAAAAGGATAATGTATTATGTTTCGATACTCTAAGGGAATAAATCATTACTTGCTTTCACTTTAAATAAAAAACCATGCAACCTTTTTGTTTAAACATAATGTTGAAACTGATAGATTTTAAACGATTTCGACTCCCTTAAGATCTCATTTATTTCTTGAAAATTCAATGACTCAAGCGATAGTTGAAGAATAATTACATTTACAAAATGATATAATAACGGTTTTATTTTCCATCACTTTGAAGCAGTTTTTGAACAATATCTACACGTTTAATGTCAAAAAGAATGATGATTCAATCGAGACCAAACATCATTAAGCGATGAACATTAAGTTGTAAGTCATGTGATTATAGTAAATGGATTTTCTTTATAACCTTTTTTTTTTCTTATTTCTCCTCACTTCAGCACTAGATTTGATGAGTTTTTGCTAGGTTAAAATAAGTTTGAGAGCATTTTTCTTAATGATTGATGCTGACCCAAAATGCATATGTTTAAATTTGAAAACATTTTTAATTTTTTCTACCAAATTAGGATATGATAGACAATTATATTTCCAGTATTTATCGTTTTATACAATTTCAGTCTTCACTTTATAAATGTTAAACATTATCCATGTTAAATTTTTTTGCTTGAATCCTTTCATTTGTTATTTTTTCCGAAATAAATGAGTTTAATTCCTTGCTCTACTTTATCTTCTCTTGAAGAGTCGAAAGAGCGTGAACTTTCCTAAACTTGAACCGAACGTGTCTGAAAAAAATATCAACAAGGGATATACGTTTGCCTTTAAATAGAGATGCGACTTTCTTTATTGACTTTGGAAATAATTTTACTGCTTTCAAGGGGGGGGGGGAGCTTACTTATTAATAAATAGCTGGTTTTGCAGAAATAGTATAAAACAGTGAGGGAGAAAATTTCTTGCCCAGGAAGTTTTATTTTTCTGAAGTATTTTTTTGTCGTTTGATTTCAAATGTTAGTAGTTAATGTATTTGCTGCATAAAAACAAACACAAAAATATTTACATTTGGAAACATATTTCTGTGCAGCCTTCAAATAAATACCAGAGAAAAAAAGTCTTTTTGGAAACTTAAACGTTCTTTCCTAAACCGATATCAGATATTTAAGATAGTAATATCTTTCAAATGTTATATATACAGGGTGTCCACTCCAATCGTGGACCAATAGCTAATGTCTAAACCGTTAGAGATAAGCAAATAGTTTATTTAGGAAAAAATCTCCAAATTACGAAAGGAATTTTGGGTCAATTCAATGTTTTTCAAAAAATCAAATTTTGAAAGAGTTACAAAATTTAAATTTTTATACAGCCCCCCAGTCCTATCAATCATATTTAACAAAACATTCTTGACACTGTAACGTTTAAAACTAAAAAAAAATCCCTCTTCTACCACAAAAATTGACCGAGTTATGATGTTTTGAAAAATCAAGATTTTGCATTGTTTCATGGCGGCCATCGAGAGATCGGTTAAGGGACCGTATGCGAAATCCTTCAAAATCTTGATTTTTCAAAACGTCATAACTCGGTCAATTTTTGTGGTAGAAGAGTGATTTTTTTTAGTTTTAAACGTTACAGTGTCAAGAATTTTTTACTAAATATGATTGATAGGACTGGGGGGCTGTATAAAAATTTAAATTTCGTAACTCTTTCAAAATTTGATTTTTTGAAAAACATTGAATAGACCCAAAATTCCTTTCGTAATTTGGAGATTTTTTCCTAAATAAACTATATGCTTATCTCTAACGGTTTAGAAATTAGCTATTGGTCCACGATTGGAGTGGACACCCTGTATATATATATATATACTTGTGTAGTTCCTTAAATTGTATCCTGAACATGAGAATTTATTTACATCTTACTATATGTTCTTAACTTGAAAAATAATTTTGTTTCGTACGCTTTTACAAAAAGAATGAGTTTTGTGATTTCTAAGTTGCAGTTTAAAAATAATTTCTGTTGCTTTTACCTTGGACTAAAAGCTGACCTTTTTAAAAATGTTTAATGTTGAAACATATTTATTTATTTGTTTGTTTTCAAAAATACGACACATATTTATGTTTTGAGTAAGAAACTATATTTTTTTCCTTAATTTGCGTTTAAAGGTTTTTTGCTTTTATGAAAACATTAAATGCCCTTATTTTTCGCAGCTAGAAACTAACACAAAAAATACTTTTCCAGAATCTTTTCTTACGATATAAGCTTTATTTTTTCAAATAATCGTAAACTTATAAAGGAGAAATAGGTACTTTTATAGCAAAATTTAATAGTCTTTTAGTAAACTGCTACATTTTCCTTTAGTCAGGACGCTAACATACTGAATATATAAGGAAGAGAGTGACGAGGCAATAATGTATCGTTTTAACTCTTGTACTTATGAGTAGACATATACTTACACCGGTCGACAGTGGTTCACTAACAACAACCAAATTATTATTTTTATTACGTATTCATATAGTTATTTAAATACTGCAAGTAAAAAAGTCCCACCATGTCTCAATTTTCCGTAATAAAAAAAATAATTTTTTACTATTTTTTATGATTTTCGCACCAAATGCCTATTTTTGGAGGGAAAAGGAGCAAAATATTAACTCCTAAATTTTTTTGGAGGTGAAGGGAGACTCAAAGTGCGAAATCATGACCACCGATAATAAAAAGGGGGGACGAGGGGAGTGTATCCCTCAAAATATGCAGAAAATCATGAAAAAGTATCTTTTTATTCTGGTTTCTTTAATATGACGTTTTAAAATTTTTTTCTGGTGTAAAATCAGAGTATAAGACCCCCTCCTATTATTCCTATGCCCAAAAAATTTTTCGCGCTGTAAAATAAAAAAAAAAAATCTTTTTTTTTTTTTTTCATTTTACTGCTTTATATCAGAGGAGGCGGGGGATAGGGGGCTTTCGGCAAAAAGTGGAGAGTGATGGAGAGGAAAGGGGCCATATTTGGATTTTGGAGATAATTTTACATAAGAACCAGCCAGAATACGCCGTTTTTCTGAAGACCTGCGATGTGTCTCGTATTTAGCGTGCGACAGTCATAAAATCGGTTATTATTTTTTTTTATTATAATTATTTTTTTACAGCGCGAAAATTTTTTCGGATGTAGGAATCATAGGAGGGGGTCTTATCCTCTGATTTTACATCGAATTTTTTTTTTAAACGTCATTTTAAAAAAACAAGAATGAAAAGATCATTTTTGGTGATTTTTTGCTCATTTTGAGGGGGACACCCCCCTAAGAACCCCTTCTTTGCCATTAGTGGTCATGATTTTGAACTTTGAGTCTCTCTTGAAACTTCAAAAAAGGTTAGGAGTTAATATTATGATCCTTTCCTCTTGAAAAGAGGTGTGTTTGATATGTTTTTTCAGTTTTGTTCAGTACTTTTTAGAAAGTCATAACAAAAAAACTGTACGTGCTACAGCTTTTTTACTATTGTTTTTGAATTCTACTCTGCAATATTAGTCAAAAACAGTTAATTTCATCTTTGTTAGGGAAAAAAAGTGAAAATTTGTCGACTAGTGAACAGTAATTCGAAGCCAAGTGTTTTGAGTGATCTAACTCTTTGTTACTCATATACTCGTTTCTTTCTGAGTAGGGGAGGGTGGGGATTCCAGATAACTAGATAACAAAAAGGCACTTATTTTTGGATTTTTAATTTTTCATTATTTATGCAGGTAAAAACAGAAGCAGAAAAATTAATGAAGCGTTAATAGGAAAAAGGTAGAAATGTCTTTTAAAACTTCCTGCTTTTACCTTTAAAACTTAATATAATGGAATGCAAAAAAAAAATAAAACACGTATATCATAATGATAACGTATTTTGATGCTTTCCTAAGTAACGGCACTTTAAATTTTAAGTACCTATAGTTGTTCTGTTTGCAACACAGAGCTACTCATCTAGTTGCTTCCTTCGATATCGGTTTTCTAGTTTAAAGTGTAGACCACGGGCTACAGTGCGTGAATACGTAATAATAAATTTAAAATACCTGACAGGTGATTGAGAAGTATGTTCTGGTAAGACCTCTGTAGCACAGTGTATATTCTACATTATCCATTCTCGCCCATCGGCTGAACGTATTTTACCTCTATTTGTTCTATAAATATTTCTTGTGTATCTGTCATAAGAGTATCAATAAATTGATGTTACTACGTTTAAGGAAAGCAAGATACATCGTTTGTAGTTCTCACAAAACCTGGAACAGTAGTCCAAAGGAGAGAAACACCGTGAATTAGGCGTGTGGAGTTCGAAAATAAACTATACATAACAGGGAGGACATATTGACCAACACTGGTCGTAAATTCATGGTGGATTCATTCTACGTTATAGAGGTTAAATAACGCACTTTTGTTCAAATTTTTAGTCCGACGTAAGTCATTAGTTTCGATCTTGTTGATCTCGAAGGGAAACATTACCTAGTTTTACCAGTTTTCAGCTTCATAAAGTAGAGAAAAAGAGCCAACTACGGCTACATTTTATGATTAAACTGTGTTCTAAAAAGACTTCTGAGGCTTTAGGTGTTCGAATAAAGTTAAGTGAAATCATTGTTTTAGTACATTGTCTAAACTTTAAAACAATATGCAGTGGTTAAGGTCTGAATATTTATAGCATCATGTTTGATACAGGTTTTGGACCTTCGGATTCCTTTTTTTTTTTTGTTCTCGCTCGCTCTCTCTCATTTCTCAT
Organism: Uloborus plumipes; assembly: GCA_038373865.1. Taxonomy (NCBI): domain Eukaryota; kingdom Metazoa; phylum Arthropoda; class Arachnida; order Araneae; family Uloboridae; genus Uloborus; species Uloborus plumipes. The sequence goes on from JAXGGA010003370.1 coordinate 13,444, forward strand.
TTGAGCAATCACGATTACTATTAGTAAGCCATCGTGATTTCTGCCATCCAGAGCCACTGTCCACTAGTTCATGCAGGTGGACACTCCTCTGGTACTCTGCAGCTGCTCCTCATGGGCAGTGGCGTCCAAGTCTTACAGACACGCTAACCTATTGAATGCCAATGGACCAGAGGACATGTATGCCACCGCCAAGAAGATACGACAAGAGGTTTTTGTGCGTTGGATGCCGTTTTTGACTAAAGATTGTGTACAGTCAAGATGGTCGGTATACACAGTCGATTCCGGGGATTACATGAGCTATTTGTAGAAATCCAAAACCCAACGAATAGGGTTTATTGCAAATCGTGATTGAGAGAAGCATAATTTGAATTCTAGATATTAAAGTTCAGATCTTGTTTAATAATGGATATTTTTTCTTTTGTTTTTTTTTAGCTCTTTTAGGGTTTTTATGCAATTTAATACACTTCTAAAAACTTTGCTCTCGATAACACAGACGAAGCTAAAAAAAAAAATGGATACAGAAAGGTAGGGCGATAAAATCCCGCACAAAAAAAACTGTTGCGCGCAATATCTGAACTCGGCCACATGAGCCCCAATTATCGAGATTGCATATTTAACAAAAGTTCTTTAATTATACACGATTGTTGCATAGATACTATTTATGTATGTTAACCAGCTCTCCCAACCGCTATTTAAGTATCAGTTGTGAAACTAATTAACTTTAAGAAACATGCTAAGGCTTTTTCTTTATTTGGGATGCTATTTTTATGTCGAGACAGATGAGCTCAAATAAAATGAAATTGATAGAAATAAGTCAATCATACATCATAAACAAAGAGAAATCCATTAGTTTAAAGGTTTTTACCAAAAGCACTGTTCGGGAATGAAATCATTTGTTTCAATTAGCACGAGAACTTATATCTTATCGTTGTTTTTATTCCGAACATCATATATTTTCTTCTAAAATCAACTACTTAGAGCGTAAGCTAAAACGCTTACATTTATAAAAACTGAATAATGCTTCTTCACTGTCAGAACAAAGTTGTCATTATGAAAATATCCATAGATTTAAGTACAAGTAAGAATAATGATTCGGGCTGAAACATTTACTATTATTAAAATAAAGGAGCAAAATAAAAACAAGGAATACATTTTATTTATGTTTCTAGTCGAAAAGTGATTGCGTTTTATGCTACTCAGCATTAATAGCTATTACGAGAACTTTATTTTATATTACTTGCATCGGGGGGAGTTTTTTAGTTGAAAGAAAAAACATCTCGGGAATCCTCTTTTCCACAAATTGTTGTAAATTGGAGGTTAATTTTTTAATATACTAGTGACGAAATATGACGCGACATTTAATGTATCAAAGTGTGGCTTTATACTACTAGCAAGACAAGTACGAACGAGATAGATAAATACTTTTGTGCAAAAATATAATAGCATAAATACAACGTTGAAACGCACAAATGCGCAGGAAAACTGCAGACACGTGTTTCGGCTTTACAAAGAACATCTTTTTCAATGCAAAAAAAAATGCGAGCTTATGGATGCACAGACAAAGACACAGGCATCTTTTATCTGATGTCTGTGCTAGGGTGGCCCTTAACTATATGGCATTTTTCCAAAGTTAAAATTTCCTTGCTCCCACCCCCCTATCTTGTTCCAATGAACAAAAAAACACTCTGTACCAAATTTCAATTCATTTGAACAATTTCTAGGAGTGCCGCAAATGACTTAAAGTTTAGTCAGTATCTGAAATTTCGTGAATTTTTTAAAAAGATTGCAGTTTTTAATAATAACACAAAAATTATTAGAGAAAAAAAAACATTTTTTAACAAACAGTTTCTGTACAGTCAAAACATAGTATAAACAAATAAATATTTTACCTTATTGTTTCCTAAGTGAGGATTTGGTAGCAGTAGGGTATCTTTTGCGGTCTTCAGCTACGATATGCAAAACGAATTGTTTTTCACTTTCATCTTTTGTGAGAATATTATTATATTCCTGAATTAATTTGATACCTCTTTCTGCAGCATCATTCACAACACTTAATTTCTCAATTTTTTCTTTTCCTCTTATATAACTAGGGTCATCTTTCCATATTGAAGGATCTTTGCTGATTAAATCGGAATTAATAGAAAATCGGGTGAAGAAATATTTTGTTGCAGGTGTTACAAATGACAAAAACTCGTTGTTTACAAATAAAGAAAAATTATTTTGATGTGGAATATATCTTTTTTGTTGGTTTTCTTCTTGCTCCTGTTTTTCATCTGTATCTGCTTCCAACAAAATTTCTACCATATTTCTCTTCACTGTGAGTGGAACAGTATTATCAAATAAGGATAGAGCCATAGGTTCGGGAGCCAAATACCAGAGATGATTTGAAAATTTTTTTAGAGCAATTTCACTTATTTCTTTATCTATTTCCCGATAATTGATCAACTTCTGAATGAATTTAAAATCATGATACGGAGCTTTAACTGCCTCCGGAGAGAGAAACTAAGCCTGAACGTAAATTCTAGCAAGAAAAATACATAATCTTCGTAAAAAGCTCTTCTCCTTTTCGGATAACTCAAATTGATTCTGAAATAAGTAAATCTTTAGCGCATAAATAGATTTTGACATCCACCTAGCGTGACTTACAGCTCCTGGCTTACGAAATGATATCCCGTTCTTAGGAATCCCGCCAAGAAAGATCATGCATAGTTCTAACAGTTCTCGGTAATCATCCCGCTGTTGTCTATGAGAAGAAAGGTGTTGTTCAAGAAAGTCGAGCACGGTTAAGCGTACATCATCGGGTATTTCATTGTCACCAATTTTATACATTGCTTTATCGAGTTTTTTCCAGGTTTCTCTAAACCTTTTGAAAAGTGTCATCTCTGGGCCAGAAGTTACACTCATTAGAGAGTCAAAACATAGCTTCAAAATTAGCTCAAACATATGGTGACGACAAGGGAGATACAGCAGATTGCGATTAAACATGTTTTCCAGATTGGTACAGGCACCATTTATCCTTCCTAAGTTGCTACGTGTGGTATCACAGCATAGTGCTTGAATTTTATCAAATATTCCCCACCTTTCAACTGCTTGATAAACAGCCATGGCTTGGTCTTCTCCTGATGATGTGGTTATTTCAGGGACTCCCAACAGTTGCTCCTTGCCTTGGAAAGTTACTATAATTGCTAGTCGATCAACCTTCTCAACTCCAGCGAGATCTGGGAGCAATTTTCTATCCCAGTATAGTACTAATTCTTGACACTCGTTCAAGTTGAATTTTTTCCGAATTTCCGCATGTCTCTCTTCTCTAAATTTTTTTCGTAACCGTTGAAGGGAAGTTCGGTTTATTATCAGGTCCTTTGTATCGTGACCTAACGCTTCTGCAGCAGCTATCAAAATGTAAACACCATTTCGGTCAGTGATTTTACACCTGTCAAAACCTTCCGAAAGACGAGGAGTAAAAAACTGCAATATACCTCGTGTTTCTGTGCGAGTAATGTCCGTACTCGTAAATGTGTCAGTTGCTGGTAATTGAGTATCAATGGCAGAAGAAGGACTGTCACTGTCATCAAAACTATCACTGCTTGGGTTGCTGGAGGGCTATATCACAACTTGTTGTGGTTGCTAATTGTAGTTCCATTTCTTCATAAGTTCTTTTCTTTCGAGCAACTTCCATAGTTTTTTTTCATTAATGTTCTTTCTTCTTTTTGTGTTAGTTTTTGGTCAACATCAATCATGAAGCCCGGTCGCCCTTTCTGGCGCTGAAGAATTAAGAATTTTCTATCCTCTTCATTTTTTATATCTTCCAAAGCATTTGCATGTGCTATGTCAAAAAGATCGTCCATAATTTCCACAAAAGAATCTCTCCTCTCTTTTTCTTTGCTTGAGGTTCTCGAGAAACTTTTCTGTAAATGCTTCCATTTATCGTGCAGTTCTACTAGTCTTTTAGTACAATGGTCTGTTCTTCTAGTAGGAATTCGAGCTTTTTGCCAGAAAACTGAAACTTCTTGAATTACTAATGCAGCACTAGCTTTTATGGTCAAATTTACAACTTTCAGATTGTAAAAAAAAGACGCTTAAAAATTGCCTATTCGATAGCTGCCCTCCCGCTAATGCATGGTCGCGGGTCGCGTCTCACTCCCCTTGACCCTTGACCTCTGACCGGATGTGGGGTCTTCTTCGAGTGGGGGCGGTAGAAATGGAAATCGGAGAAGGGAATGGGAGAGATATAGGAACTAAACAGATAAGACAGGGGAGCAAAGTTTTAGATTGGAGTTTTTTCTTTTTTTTTAAATTTGCACAAAACATTAAATTCTTCTAAAATAGATGTTCTGGGCATGTAAATTTCAAAATGACCAAGTATGTATGTGGACAGGACATACAAAAAAACTTTCGCAAGTTTGTTGTTGAAATTCTTGCATCACCAGGAAAGCGCCATGCGTCGCGGAAAACGTCTTGACCAAGCAGCTTCGTAATCTATATTAATATCTCAGAGGAAACGGCAGGAGAGGCATGGAAGTCCACAGAAAGATAGTTTAAGTAGAATAACACTTTTAATAAGGCATACGACCATCAGAAATGTAAATCTGCTAGAAAAAAAATTAACTTGAAAAAAAGTGAAAAATTCATATTTTCGGCGAAAATTTGACAATTTCATGCTCGTTGCGGCACCCCTTAAACTTTTCCGATTGAGCTAATATTTTGCACACATCATTTTATTATTCATTGGAACAAAATAGGGGGGTGGGAGCAAACTTTTTAAAAAGTTGAAAAATAAGGGCCACCCTACTGTGCACCCATAGGCTCACATTTTTTTGCATTAAAAAAGGCGTTCCCTGTAACGCCGAAACACGTGTCTAGCACATTTGAGTTTTTCAACGTTGTATTTATGTCATTACAAATGCATAAATTTTCTATATATATATATATATATTTAAAGAGAGTTAGGTAATATTTTCAATTGCTGCTAAGGAGGAAAATAACAAAAAAAAAAAAAAAAACATAAACTAGTTTTAGTAAGAGGGAAAAGAAAAGTAGAAATACTAACGCATTCCTAAATTTGAAAATACTTTATTAAAAAAAGCTCTTGATTAATATACTCATACATATCATAATCATGAAAATCATTAACATTTAAATTTATTTTAATGCATTAATAATGTTTTTTCCTCGCCAAATTTAAATTCCTAGAATGTAAATATCTGTAATAATACCTTGTTCCAAACTCCATTTTCTAATTTAAAAAAAAAATACTGCTTTAAATTTTTGCTTTACATTCAACTATGTTTTACTTAACTAAAATACACAAATTGTAAATAGCTGCTCTAAAAACATTTTAGAATGAAAAACATGCTTCAAGTATAATGTGCGCCAAGCATCTTATTTAAACCCAAGCAGCACAAAGGCGTTCAAAACACGTTCTGCAACACGTACAGAGCGCACCAGCCGGCACGTTCAAAACACGTTCTCGCAGCACGTGTTGTCAACGTCTATGTGTCTCATCGATCGATGGTAATATGACACGTCGAAATCTGGTGTTGACCACCTTTTTTTGTCCCAGATTTGAACGTGGAATGATAGGTTATATTTAGGTTCTGGAAATACGTTTGTTTTCAGTGCTCCCCAGCTGAAAAAGTATACTACGTATACCCCACTATCCGGTGGCTGCGACGTGTTTTAACCGTGACGTCATTTTTGATCCACCATTTTTGATCCATGATCGTCGCCATCTTGCTTTTAATTATTTAATTACTTTATTTATTTAATTTAACTATTTATTATTTAATTACTTTATTTATTTAATTTAACTATTTATTATTTAATTACTTTGAATTTAATATATTCACTCCGCGGGATTCGAACGCGGGTCCCTTGCGACTACAGCAGGAGTCGCTAACCACTATACGCTACTCGATCTCAACGAGAGAGAAAAATAATACTTTAAATGGAAATTTTTTTTGCAGGAGGCGCCATCTATGAAAGACTGAGGGCGTAAATCATATAATTTTATTAGTATGAATGTAATGCTTTTTTACTGAAATGCATGCAAATCTGATTAGGATCTTGGGAGAAAGAGTTGTTAAGGATAAAACTTAAAGTTTCTGCAGATATGATTCCTCTTCCCTTTCTAAAAAGCAGCAATTCACGACCTCAATTCTGAGAAATTAAGCACCTCCTTAAGCACTGAAATGACACCGTGATAATATCAGGGCTGCAGAGTCGGAGCAAAAATGGTCGCCTCCGACTCCGACTCCCGACTCCTGCTTTTTTTAAAATTATTTATTTTGTTTCCCAAATGTGAAGAGGGAAAAACTCTAAACAAAGGTTGAAATATTAAGTCAATTTTTAAAAGTTTCGTTTTTATTCATGGTCGTAGCCAGGCCTCACTTTAGGGGGGGGGGAGCAAGCTGGGGTATCCCAGTTGGAGGTCATGGGAGGTCATTGTGACCTCTCAAAAAGTTCAATTTGGTCATGAATTCTCGCAGGTAATTTCACCACATTTACCTCAATTCTCGGAGATCACTGTGACCTCCCAAAATGTTCATTTTCTCCAGAGCAAATGACAAGTGCCGCTCTTGTCATTTGACTCCGTACAAAACTAATCCTTTTCTTGTTAAATGGGCAGATTTTATTTTAACACAATGCATTTTTGCTGCAAATATTTTTTATTATGTTGCATAAGCCCATACATAGCAATTCGTTTCACAAAGCAGACCCGCCATTTTGAAGCCCTTTTTAGCCTACTTTCCCGTTAAAAATAAAAGAAAGACGAAAAAAGTATTAAAAGTAGCTTAATGCATCTAAAAAATATCGCCAAGTCCAAAAAATATCGCCAAGTTAAAAAATATCGCCAAGTCAAAAAAAATATCGCCAAGTGAAAAAAATAAAAAGGTAAAATGAATATCGAAAAATTAAAAATTTGAAAGTAGGGTATTGAGATGGGGAATTTGTGTGTCGGTCGGTCGGTCGGTCGGTCGGTCGGTCGGTCGGTCGGTCTGTCTGTCCCCCCCTAATAACTTTTGAATGAACAGTCCGATTTGGACAAACTTTTTTTTGTTGGAAAGATCTCGGCGAGTACAGCTCATTCCCATATTTGATTTTTTGATTTGAACAATTTTTGGTTCAAATTTGAGCCGTTCAAACAACCGGTCCCGCGATACTAACTTTTTAATGAACAGTCCGATTTGAACAAACTTTTTTTTGTTGGAAAGAACTTTTCAAGGATACTTCATTCCCGTATTTACATTTCCGATTTGAACAATTTTTCGTTCAACATTAAACCGCTCAAGCAAGCTGTCACCCCTAATAACTTTTGAGTAAACAGTCCGAAAAAAAAATGACTGACTGTGCAGACGATTTTTTGTTTATTTATTCATTTGTTTTATTGAATTTATTATTATTATTATTATTATTTTTGGCAGACGATTTTTTTTGTAACAAAAATGTTTCATTCACGAGGGCATTTTATTCTTTATTTATATTTAACAACTGGCAACGGATTAAAATTGAAATTCGAGACATTTTATCAACGGACGAGTTTTTTTTTTTTTTCTTTTTTTTCTTTCTTTGATAAAATGTGTTTTGATGTACTTTGTACTTTTAATTTTTTTTTGAAAACAATTGAGGAATTTTTCTACGGAAGAACTGTAACAGTTACATTCTTTAAAAGGTGCGACAACACTTTATTTATTCATTTATTTACTTTTTATGTGTCTATTTCATCTGATGAGAGGGGTATATTTTGCTTTTAGAAATCAGCTTCAAGTGCTAAAAAGGTATGTTTGACATAATTTTTAGTCTTAGATAATCAAGAGAATAATGATCAGATGCTAGAATGCCGATGTCGATGTACGGGAAAGTAGGCTCGTTTAGTTCTTGACAGAACTTCTTGTTAATGATCCTAGATGCTTAGGATTTGGATATTGGACGCTGAAAATTTGTATCTGTTAGTTTCAAAGACATGTTTTCACCACCATAAAATTTCATCGAAATCGGAGGTGGTTGGAGTCGGAGTCGGAGTCGACATGTTTTTCAGCAACTCCGACTCCTTTAGTCCAAAATCAGTCCGACTCCGACTCTTCGACTCCTACTCCGCAGCCCTGGATAATATTACTGTTTTTGCACGTCAAATATCACGTTCCTTAAGCACTGAAATGACACCGTGATAATATTACTGTTTTTGCACGTCAAATATCACGTTCCTTAAGCACTGAAATGACACCGTGATAATATTACTGTTTTTGCACGTCAAATATCACGTTCTTTAAGCACTGAAATGACACCGTGATAATACTACTGTTTTTGCACGTCGAATATCACGTTCTTTAAGCACTGAAATGACACCGTGATAATATTACTGTTTTTGCACGTCGAATATCACGTTCCTTAAGCACTGAAATGACACCGTGATAATATTACTGTTTTTGCACGTCAAATATCACGTTCTTTAAGCACTGAAATGACACCGTGATAATATTACTGTTTTTGCACGTCGAATATAACGTTCAAGTGACACTTAGCACCGTTATTTGACCAATAACACCATTTTTGCACCAAATTTGAACGTTCTGGTGCTGCTGGGGAAAGTTTCATAAGGGTTTTTCTATTCATTCTTTCGAATCTTATCAGAAAATATTGCAAAACTTAACGATAAAAAAGTAAACATTTACCGTCTTGAAGCTTTTAATTTTATCTAAACATGCTTCCTTTATTCACTTTTTGAACCAAACCAAACAAAAAAACATATGTTTCCGTTAAAATTAGCGAAAAGAGTGCTTCAAAAACATTTTGCATCGACTAAGGAAATGCAACGATGCGAAATACTTTCCCATGAGAACGTGCTTCAAGTAAACACAATTATTTAATAAAAAATGCAAATTTAATTACTTCATTTTCAAACATTGCTTTTTCTTTCATTTTATTGCCTGTAGCTGTGGTTTGCAAAAGCAGTATTAAGTGACTGAACTAATTAATTAAAACATCTAACAGAAAAAAATGTACTCGTGGCAATTTTAAGACATTGCATTTGTTATACGACTTTAAAGTGGAATATATCAATTGTAATATGTTTCGTTAAGGGACGTTTCTGAAGTAAATTTTCATATTTTAATTTAAATTTGGGAAACACTACATCACGTTGATTTGCTTGTCGGTTCATTATTGAAAGGAATATGAAGACTAAGATAACTGAAAGATTCCAATGGGAAAACGGAATATTTGTGTGAAGTCTGTATTTTTATTAGCAAAACCTTATATTCGAATTGCTTAATGGAATAAAAAGCTTTAATAAATGAATCTAAGAAAAGTTTTTCGCTTTCTTAAGTAGTTTTGTATTTTGCTTTCATGCGAATTTCATACATTTTATACGATTTTTTTTCGTAAAATGCTATATTTTTGTATCAGTAGTGAAACGCAGACGTAAATTTCTAAGTATCCTTATTAGCTAAAAGCATTGGTACGCATAACTCTGAAGTGATAAGACCATTTTTCTTTCGCTGTTACTCTTCCTGAATGAAAAAATAGGTGGCAGTTATTATTTCATGAGTTCTTGTAACAAACAATAAATAACAGTATTTTATAAGGTGGTGTAACAAGCACCAGTTATGAAAGTTCTTAAACTGTTAATTTACGGGAGAATGATATTCAAACCGAAGTTGGCATTTGACTTTCTGTGCTAGCTTAGAGGTTAAAGCTAAAACTCGGAGTGTGGAAGTATCCAACAAGATATCAGAAAGACAAAACTGTTATCATTTAGTCACGGATACACTGTTAAAAATTCAGGAAGCTTTTATGGTAAATGTTACTGTAAAATGTAGCGTTTACAGTACAGAAAATTTTTACAGTAAATTGTACCGATAAAAAAATTGCGATTGCAGCGCCAATTGATCACCACGTGACTTACTGTGAGATGCAGATGACACCCTATTTCCGCTCTCCTGATGTGTCTCATCTGGTACCGTGGATAGTAAAGCAGTGTGAAAAAATTGGGTCCCGGGTTCGATCCTTGTCGTTCGTATCTCGCGCTTTTTAATTCTCGTTTTCTCTTCCGTAAAATTTTACAGTAAAAAATATTTTACGGTAAAAGTTACTGGCAAAATGGATGCCAGTAATTTTTACCGTAAAATTTCAGGAAAATTTTTAACAGTGTAGGGACAACTTACATACAGACAGAAAATACATGTTCACAGATCAAGATACAGCGTGATCTCTGATTACACACGTGCGCATTACAATATGATGTGACGCTGTAGTTGACCGTGGCATGTTCCACAATAGTTTAAGGGGGACCGTAAGAGGCTTTGAATACACTACAAAAAATAAAGTGTTGTTTTTACAGTATAATACTGATCGCAGAGGTTCGAGTTTAAAACTGTAAAATTCACAGCAATAAACTGCAAAATTAACAAATTTTACAGCTTATTGCTGTAAAACAGCAAGTTAACAGTTTATTAGTGTAAAATTGGTATTTTTGTAGTTTATTTCTGTAAAAGTAACGATTATTAGAGTTTGTTACTATAAAATTAGCTGTATTATACTGTAAAAATAGTGTTTTTTTAGTGTTGGAGTATACCCAGGTAGCACAAATGACCTCTAAACGTTTTATAAACGTTTTTAAGCTGTTGTTACAACGTTAATAACCATTTTACAACCTTTAAAAAACGAAGTGTGCTACTTGGGTAGTTAATACAAAAAAAGAAACCGTAATTCAACAAAAGCAATAGTAATAAAAGCGAGTGAGATCTAATGGGTGCTTTTGTGCGTGCGCGGGAATTTATGCATTGAAAGATAAACTTAGTTCTTCAGACCAACCAAAAACACAGACAAAATACGTATTGATAATTTTCCACCCACAATGACTTTCAGCTTTATTTTTACCACATCTAACTATAACCGGCAACGTAAAATTTAGCCCCAAATGGTTGTCAAGAAGCCATTCCGGATTCTTAAGTTTCAGTTTACCCAGCAAATGGAATTCGTTACAAATGTAGCTTCCTACATTCATGGAAAAGAATTTTTGATTCTGCAGTAAAACCCAAAGAACGCTTCTCCCGTTTGCAGGATCAGGAAACTAATTAAATTCCCTTTGCTTGGCACAATGAGTTGTCACGCCTAAATGTGAAGCAGAAGATAAACGAGTTTCCATCTAATTGAACTCCCTTTTGACGATTTAATTATTTGAATTATTCAGCGGAATACTTTCCTCTCAGCGAGTTTCGTTTTGCGCTGGAGTATCTCATTTTCGCTATTTCCCCGCCAAAATTCTTTTCTTTTGCATCAGGAACAATGGCTAAATTTATTGCATAAATGGAAATGTGAAATCCGCTGTATGACTTTGAGAGGAAGATTAAAGACAATAGATGTATGAGAGGTTTTTTATAGTGGTTATTAGGTAATATATCAGAGTGAAAGAAGAGATGTTTTTAAAATTGCAACTGACATAATGCATGCTTATAAAAAGTCAGACAGTGCAGAGTATTGTGAGTAAACAGAAATACTGTATAAAACATTTCCCGCTTTGCCAGTACGGTGTACGGGCACTGCTTTCGAGCCTTTACTGATTTGCCCGAACGCCGTACGGGCAATCTGAATTCTATTTCACAATTTCGCTTTCACTCTTGTTCCCGAATCTTTTATATTTTAAGTAGCAAATTATTCATGTAGATTGTGATAGATGTTCAGTAAAGGATAGTCTTCGTTTTATTATGTTTTCTATTCTGATTGGCTGGTAGATGAAAAATGAAACAAAAATGTGGTAAAAGAAAGTTGACATATTTTAGATTGAGTTCTGAGGCAACAAATTTAACTGTTAGAAAGTTAAGGAGAATACAACATTATTAGTAACTTTTGCTGCAAACCAAAACGTCACCATGAGTCATTAGAACACATATAAATCAATAGATGACCAGTAGACACAAAAACGGTGAGGTGGATATTTTATTTTAACTAAGACAGTTGGAAATATTTTAGCTTATTGTTTTCTGACTTGATTTTTCATGGTAGTCTTGCTTTTCTCACTCTCATTATGTATTTTTAAAACAAGGATTGAATGAAGAAGCAATATCTTATGTTACAAGTTTCGTTCAAACAATACGTAACTCTCTGAAACGTAAACAAGCTGATATTTTTAATAATAACACGTTTTTTGATATTCTTGACTTTTACTGATTGAGACATTTTTATGGTATAAAGAGAATGTTGCAACAAAATTTAATACATTGCTTTCAAAACTTTCCAAACAAGAATTTACTTGGAATAGATTGTCAATAAAGCTATATATATACCAGTATTATTAACCGTGTTTTGCACCAAACGATTTTGTCAATTGTAATAGTTATGCATTACAGATAGTTTGCTGTTTTTGTGAACATATACGTTGAATAATTTTGTATGAAGTAACTGTTTCATGAACCTGAATTACTCTTATAAAAATGCATACATATTACCGTTAAATATTTTAGTTTTCATTCTTTCTTGATTACATATTATCAGTTACACTGGCGGAAAAAAAAGTCCCAACACCAAGAAAAAATTGATGTAGAGTAATGAAATTTGGGTAATGCAATTGTCTAGTTAACATGTTTAATTGATTAAGTGTACAAGATGACTGGCTAATTTAAGCTCAAGAAAATGCTGTGCAAATGTGAAATTATGTTAATTTAACAGAGGGTGTAACCTCCAGAATTTTGAAGGCAAGCCTGCAAGCGTGCATGCATTATGTCATACAGGTGCCGACTGTCACTTTGTGGCATGGAGCTCCATGCTCGTTGCACTTGCTCTGTCAATACTAGGACCGTCATTGCTGACTGTGGATGATGCTCGAGGTGCCATCCCATGATATCCCATACTTTATCAATTGGATACAGACCTGGTGAATTTGCAGGTCATGGTAACATGTCAGCACTCTGTAGAGCACACTGCGTTACAGTAGCGATGTGAGGGCGAGCGTTATCCGGTTGGAAAACGCCCCCTTGAGCGCTACTCATGAAGGGCTGTACTACTGGTTCATTTAACAGACTGACGACAAATTTTCAGTCAGTGAGTTTGGGATAACCACAAGAATGCCCCTGCTGTAGTAGGAAATTGCTCCAGAGACCATAACTCCAGGTGTGAGTCCCATGCGTCTAGGCCGTAGACCGCTTGGATGCAGGCGGTCCCCTGGCCTCCTTCTGACCAATATACAGCCACCACTGGCACTAATTCAGAATCTGTTTTCATCAAAAGTTACAACAGATCTCCACTCCGACCTCCAGTGAGCTCTGTCGTGGCACCACTGCCGTCGGAAAAGGTAATGGTTTGCAGTCAATGGAATACCGCCTACAGGCTGCCTGACTCGGAGCTGTCCTTGAAGTAAACAGTTTCTTACCGTTCCTTGGGTCACGACGGTACCAACTGCAGCTCGAATGTCAGCCTCAGATGCAGTACGATGCGCCACAGCCGTACGCAAGATTCTGCGATCTTCCTAGTCGTGTCCTAGTCCTAGTCCAATCTCAGTCGTGCCACGTGGCAGCTCGGAACTCGATCTTCTTGAGGTAGTACCATCCCTTGCCCATAGCTTCCAATAATCATGCATGGTGGAAACATTCCCACCCAAGTCTTTCTGCAATATCGCGAAATGAAAATCCACCTTCTCGTAGCCAAATTGTACGGCCTCGTTTAAACTCGGTGAGCTGTTGATAACGGCTTTTTCGTCTTTTTAAAGGTATTCCTGGCTAACATGAACGCAATTCGTCAAGTTTCACGGAAAAATAATACACACGAGCTTCACAACACGCTTTTAAAACAAGCCTTATTTGCATGTTCTGAATGACGCCAGCTGCGCCACACTTATGCGCGAAACACGAAATTTCAATCGATGTCATCTTTCAGTTGTATAAACACGCCTACCAAATTTCGTTTATCTAACACAAGTGTTTCTTGGTGTTGGGATTTTTTTCCGCCAGTGTATTTAATCTTACGAGAAAAAGAATATCCTAACCTATTAGAGAGTCAGAAAAAATGTCTGCAGAATTAATAATGTCACTTTTATATATCGCTAAAAGATAAGATTTAAATAAGTTGCTCTCAATGGATCACTTTATCCTTAAAACTGGAGATTAGCAGTTAAGGGCAGAGAAGATAAACCAACAAGTGATTATGATGAGGAGAAAATAATCAATTCATGTTTAAGCAATAAAATAGTGTTCTTATACTTTGAAATTTTTCTTAGCTTGTTAGCCATTCAGGACTGAGTCGTTTGGATCTACATAAAATTTTTACAGCAAAATAAAAGTAAAATGTATCATTTTCAAAGAGCGCTTTCAGCTGTTTTTTTTTCTTCCTATTTTCGGAAACACTAATATATTACAAAAAAGAATTTTGTCAGTGAACTTTTTGCAATTTTTAAATATCAATAAAGTTTCACTTTCGTAGAGAAAATCAGTACATGAATTAGTGTAAAGTGCAGTTTTCACTTTTTGGAAAAATCGTACCGTGTTTTCCTGATTTATTTATTTATTTAATTTTAATTCATTTCATTTTTTGTTGACACAGATTAAGAACCAGAATTTATGAGCATTTTTTTGGAAGTTGTGACGAATTGTAAACGTCCGAGTTATCACTCCTGGTCTTGTTAAGGTTCGGTAGGTTAAAATTTGATCATGGATTGTAAAACTAGTAAAATAGAAGTAAACTTTAGATGCATAAAAACAGGTTTATTAATGCGGTAAAGTTTTTAGGAACATTTATGCGGTAAAAATGTGCACCAGCTCTACATCTACAGGTGACCAAGAATCACTGCCTCTACATCAAGGGACACAAGCCTTTATAATTACGGAGGGTGCCAACATTTCTGATTGGCTGTTCCGAATTATCACTTTCTCGCCACTGAGAAAAAGGTAAATGGTTAACGTAAAGTTCCATTCGTCTCCAAAAAAAGAAAACAAATGACTATAAAATTGTTAAAAATTGTAAATATTATGGTGCGACATTTTTCAAATAAGGTGGGAGAAGAGGGACAGACGTGATATTTGGATTTAGGGGGTCATTTGGCAAAGAATCAGCAAGAATGGTGTCAAAAGCCTTTTGATACGTTTCTCTTACCGCGCTGTGTTATTAATATACATTATTAGTTAGTTACATCCATTACCTAGTGCTACGCTATTCGTAAGAAAGGCTTTTTTTTTTCAGGACCGGTAAAACGAAACAAAATAATGGATCTTACATTGGTATTAACCTGTCCCATACTTTTCCCGTACTCTTGAAATATTTAATGACAAAACAAATGAGTTCGTATATGACAAATGAGCAGAAAGCTGTACATGTTTTAAGTCTATAAATTTATAATATATATTTTTTTAAATATTCATTTAACCTTTAGGAACCGGGCGGTACACATGTCATACCATAAGTATTTTCTCTTTAGAGGACGAGGTTGAAATTTTCACTCGAAACCTTTGGAGCCGAGGATTTTCTCACGGTTTCATATGTCTGGTACGACAGTTTATAGCTTCTCTTTTCAATGGAAAAAAAATCTGTGGTTCAATTGTCATACTACCTGGGTCGAAGGAAAAATTTCTATATGAACAGCCCGGATTCAAAAGGATACATCATTTTTAATTGCATGAAATTTTAATACAAATAGGTTCAAATTTAGTTTTTAAATAACACGTGGTTTGCATAATTAAAGTCGTTTTCCAAAACTGCTCAACTGTAGTATTTTGACCAAAATGTCTCGCAAAAAAAAGATTGAATTTTTAAAATGTGCAAAGATCTAATTTCCCTTTTTAAATTGTATTTTTATTTTAACATTAAAATGCAGAAGAGTAGATATTTTAATTCCTGTAGCCAGCTCAGTGTGAAAAAAAATATAAAAAGTACTTCAGTCGTGAAGAAAGCAGGGAACGAGTAGTGCAGTGAAAATTTCTTGATATCCAGTTTATTGTTCTCATCCTCTCTTGAGATTGGAATGCAGATTTTCCATCTTTCAGTTATCCTCTTTCCGAATCCCTACAAAATATCAAAATAAAAATAGAAAATCTCCAACTTCTTACTTGAACAAGTGCCAAAAGTTTTTCAATCGGTTTAATGCAAGTTCCTAAAAGAAGTCATTTCTTCAACTGCTATGTAGATTACAACAGTAACCCCATTTTGTGCAAATTCTAATAACTTAAAATAACTCATGGAATGAAGTTGCACTGATTTGAGGAAAGTGTTCAGGATTAGTAAGTTTGGTGCCACAAAAGAATTTCGATTACTTTTTTGCTTTAAATACTTTCATATCACATTTTTGAGCTGCATTGCTCAACTCGTATCCAGTACCTAGGTATAAGGTTCAACTCAAGTATTTTTAGAAGTGTCTTTGTTACGTATCCCTTAATGAACGAGTAGTTTCTTTTTCTTTTTTTCTTGTGGATTTCGTATAAATATGTCTTCAAAGTCATTAACTCGGGAGGACGCGCGGGGTCATTTTACGACCACAAAGCAATTTTCTAACTTCAATTCCAAGAAAACTATGCACCGATTCACTCCTTTCTTCTCAGTAGCTGAGTTTCTACCCCCCATTCACCTTTTGTTACTAATTCAGAGGTATTTCTGACATTTGCATTCAGCCAAGACGCGTTTGGTCAGTTACTGGGGTCATTCTATGACCCCGCGCGTCCTTCCGTTTGCTTAACCCTTTAACGCAGAATTTTTATCAACGTTTTCATCATACTTTGTCAATTATTTTGTACTAATTTAAATCAAAATAAGGGGAAAATATTATCCTTAGCATATTAAGAATTTTCTGGTTATGTAATGCAGCATAGGACAGCGATGTTCCTTTCTTCGTAAAAGGTAAAATATTCATGGGAAATCAGTGTTTCGTTCTCTGGGACACCGGTGTCCCATTTCTGCTTCAAAGCAGATCAACTATTTCGCCTGCCTGATACGGTCAGTTCGCGAACGGTCAGTTTGTCTCGAAAATGGCCCTAGTGTTTCAGTTTTGCGTATAGAGTTAAGCCTTGAAAATTGACTAAATTGTGTTAATTAATATCTTATGTTCTAATTAACCAAGAGAAATGTGTCAAAACTTTTCTTTTTCAGAAAAAAAACCCTTTCCAACGATGTATAATGTTATGGGGGGGGGGAGGTTCAACCCTTAATTTAGCTGGATATACCAAATATGAAACTAATTAATTTAAAAATAACTAATTCGAAATTTAGAATTCGGCCTTCGATGTGCATTTTACGGGTATACGTTCGCATTTTTGCGCCAAGTTTCAGGTCTCTAGGTACTGTGGGGGCTTCTAGCCATCGGTTACAAGCCTACAGAACCCGTCATCTTTATATATATATATATATATATATAGATAGATAACTTTTATAAATATCTAATTTAAACTAGCGGAACCGACGGACGTTGTCCTGTTAAACATTGCGAATTGAAAAGCTGTAAAATATTTCAAAAAACTATGAATTATTTAGACAATTTAAAAAATATTAAAAAAAGTAAACGCTTTTAAACTTTTCATCGCTGCAATACGTACATTTATTGCAACTTGACTCATCTAATGCGTGTGAGTGTACCTATTGATTGCAAAGTCTGAACTGTCTTAGATAATAGTAAGGAGAAAAAAATTCAACTATTTCAATGACGGGTCTATTTTTTATGCACAAATAATACATACACTTCTAAATATATTTTAATCTAATTATTAAGAGGAATAAAGTTTGCTTTTTAGACGACATCAAAAAGGAGGCAATTATTAATTCATACTGCTAGCATAAAATGAAATAATACTTACTTTAGAAATAGTAGGAATATTATGTATATGAATTTTTAAACTGAAAACAAAAATACAAAACCAGAATCTTGGCATTATGAAATAAGAAACAGTAAAATAAAAACTAGCTCAAATACTCATCATGTAAATAAAAAATAAATAAATTATATTTCTTGTCATAGCAGAGGATTTTATCTTGCCATTACTAAGCAGATTTTTTAGCTAAAGCATAAATACATTTTTCTAGAATAAAAGAGCTGTTAGGTGTTTTTTTTTTTTTTTTTTGTAAACTAGTATTTGACATCTAATTATTAAAAAGAAAGTTTAATTAGTACAAATAGTTACCTTTAAAATTGATTAGTTGATGTATTAAGAAGTGCATTTACAAGTAAAATTATGTAAAAATTGCTCATAAATTTAGCACATGTAAGTTTTGAAATTGAAAATTATTTTTAACAAAGCACTAAAAGAATGGAGGAGGAGCTATGAGAAAAAAATGTGCTAAAAATTGCCATTTTTTAATGATGTGCTTAACTTTGAGACCTCATAGTTTAACAACGGAGGGACGAGAGCAAGTGATTTACGAGTCATAAAAGAAAGAAAATATTTGAATATTCTTTCATATTTAGACTAACATATAGTTTCCTGGTAAATTATTTCTGTACATATAATAATGAGACGCAGATGATCTAAGCAAATTATTGATAACAAACGGGTTTTGAATCTCATTTCAATATAAAATCATGAATAATTTGAAATAACAGTACCTAATATAGATCAAATTGGAAACAACTCATGAGATATCTGAATGCATTTTGTGTAATATATCACTTTTAGTTTGTCTTAAAAATAGAGAGAGAGAGAGAGAAAGAGACGGAGACTGTGAAGAACCTTCAATTTGCATGCCATTTCAGTGAAACGAAAATGCTTCACATTTCAATTGCAAAATACCGCCATAAATTTTTATTCCAATCCATTTTGAATCGTTACGAATTTAACAAGCAAAAGTGTCGGGTATTTTATTGTTACTATCAAAGCTTTATGATCGAAGAAGAAATGGTGATTTTTGCTTACGGCAAATAAGTAAAATGTAACGTTTGTATAGTACGATTGAATATTTTAAGAAAATCATCCTTCCTAGCCATTTTGCCAAAGTCTTATGAAATGTCATCGTATATTTATAACGAAAAACTATACTTTTATGTTCAATAATTTAAAACTATTCAGAAAAGAGGTATTTGCGCTGATTCAATCCGGTTGTAAAATAAACGTTTAACTTTAAATTACTCCGTTTGCATTTTCTTTGGAATCAAACAAATCGTACACAGGCAAGAAATGTTTCAATAAAAGTTATATTCTGCCTTATCTGAAGTTAGACTGAAAATGAAATAATATTAGTAACATAATAAAATTGTTCAACATTATTTTAAGTTACAGTATGGGTAAAATAAATAACCAACTTAAGTAAAGAACTGCAGGTAAAAGTACAATAATCTATAAGGTTTTTGCAGCTTACACAGCCCACCAGCTGAAATAACCTTTTAGATGAAGTGATTTGTACAGAAGTGTCTGGATTTTTTAACGTTCAGTAATTTTTTCTGTTTTCTTCAATCTTACGATTTTAGAGAAAACCAAAAAGGAAGTGTCATATTGAAAACCGTAAAGACACAATCATGCAAAATATTATTTTCTCATAACTTAAAGCAAAAATTTAAAAAAAACCTTACGCTTCTCATGTAATGATTTACATTAATATTTAGCTAACAACGACCGATTTTCACAATTACAATAAGTTTTATATAATGTTCTTTTAAGTGGAGCATATACTTTAATGAAGTGGGGCGTATAACCTGTCTGTCAAAGAAATTCTTCTCAGCGAAAATTTCGTTTTTCAATAATAAATAAATAGTTTCGAATTTATTAGTGTTGATCGATTTAGCACAGATATTTTGACCGTCATTGAGAAAAGTAAAAGGCATTATTTTCCATTTTTCATTAACACGGAAGTTTTATAAATGTTTCCGCTTAGCGCTTAGATGGGGTCAGGTACCCCATTTGCTATATGAAGACCTTATAATGAGTGAGTAAATGGCTATTTTACAGCAGCAAAGTTATGATAAAACGATGCTAACTCTCATAATCTTTCTTATACATAAGTACTGTCGGTTAGGGTAAAAGGAAATATAGGATATAAATGAAAACAAAATATATTACTATACTTGTGGTATTTTTTAACGAAACTTGGTGACTCAAGACAAGTTAACATATGGAAGAAAATTCTGAGATCCCCGAGAGTTTTCAAACAATTGTTCAAAGTGTCATCACTGCTTAAAACTGATTAATTAAATATCCACGACAAGATACTTTAAGATGTATGGCGAATATTGTCCTATCAAATTTGGTTCAAAACAAGTTCTGTAGCTAAAGTGCAATAAAAACTATATAACATAAGAAGCTTACTAAACTAACATTTAACAACAAAATATAAACATGAACTGCTAGAAATAGGTTTAAAAGTAATTTTCAAATCGACTTTGGACGGTTTAAATTAGTTGTTTTTCTTTTTTTTTTTTTAAGTGAGCAACCGAAAATGCGAAATAGTTTTCTAATGCAAGTGACAATATACCTTCCTTGTTTTCCTTTAAAAAAAAGCACATATTGCTAACAATATACCATATTAAAGTAATAACCTATTCACAATATCAATAACTACTATGGAACATCTTATTTCATTTGCTCATATGAAAATATAAAATTTAACTATTCCAAGAAACATTGAACAAGTGTAAACTATTACTAGTTGGGCATATTGAAAGAAATAAAACATAACTATCTCCAGGAAAAGAAAACAAATTCACGTTACAAAAGGAGGCAACGCTGAAAGAATTTTAACTCCGTCAGCCAGTTTCTTCCCATATTCTCTAGTATTAGAAAAAAAGAACTGTATGAGGGGTGGGTACAGTGACACAGGGAAAACAGTGAGGCGACAACTTTTCTTTTTATTTTCCCTTTCTTTGGATTCCGATGTTTCCAGCTAAACAAACTTTTTAAAAGTTAAGTTGTCATCCTGTGAACGGTATTATAATAAAAGAATTTACTTTCAAATTTGATGTATACCAAAATAACTACCGTAAAGTCGGGTTACTTGGACCCTAGGGGGTTACTTGAGCCCATTACAGTAAAATGATAAAATCTGGGTTTGGTACTTACTAGTTGAAGACTTGCACGTAGTTCCTCGTTTCTCCGCTAGGTAGAAGCACTCTGCAGTCTCTAACGCTAGTACCCAACCCAGATTTTATCATTTTTCTGTGGGCTCAAGTCTCCCTTGTGGGTCCAAGTAACCCGACTTTACGGTACGCCTACATAGTTTGCCCCCATCGAACTAAAGTATCTGCACAATGCATGTTGCCTTATTTCTAGAAGTAAATTTACCTATTCTAATATTTTAATTTCATTTAATGATATTAATAATTTTACTTTTCTGAAAATGGCACCAAAAAAGCAGAAATAATAACATATGATAAATTCATCTAACTATTTAATATTGGTAGTGAAGAAATTTTATATTAAATTAAATTTAATTATTATAGCGTGGAAAGATATTTAGTGTCTATGCGGTAAAGTAACTACAAGTTTGCTTGTAATTTTTCCCTTCAATAAGAGAACAACTAGAACCAGCTCCGGTATCGACTATTCTGAACCGATGAGTTGATAACATAGACGAAACTAAGTATATCTGGGTATCCTAAACAAACTTTTGGTATTTTGCATGGAGTGCTGTTCTATTGTTTATCACTTCGTAATAGTATCAAGATATAACAGTCTGGAATGCGACTCGTATGCAATGTGCGATGCTTTTATGTTTTTATCGTTATTTTTGTTTTTGAATTATTTTTACTAGTTGTAAATGTCTTTTGGATATGAGGATAGTAATAGAGCGGTCAATACTTAGGTTTTACACTGCAAATTAGGTTCAAAATTTGGTGAAACAGACAAATAGATTGTTTTACATGATTATAATTATTGATGGGGAAATATCCCCCCCCCCTCCCACAGTCTCCTTCTCCTTACGAATCAAACTACAAAGGCCTAAAACTTCAGTCCGAAAAAGTGGTGTGTGATGAAATGTAACGCTAGGCATAATTAGATACAGGGGAATCATTTTATAGAAGAATCAACAAAATTAGCTTGTTATACTAATACATCAAAGGTTTTTCTATCAGTAGAATAACAACTTGGTAATTGCACTGGCTGTCATGAAGGAAAAATCCAAAAAATAGCAATAACTCCCTCAGAAATAGGCCAAGCCGTTTAAAATTTAAATTTTTTGCCAAGTAAGATTTCATGAGTAAAACTGCAATATGCAAATTAGTGGTACTGCAGTCATCTGCGAGGAGTATAAAAGTCCATAGCGAGCCTACCAATTTCATTGTGATACTGACATACAGGCCCGTCATTTAAGGGGGGTCAAAAGGAGTCAATTCCCCCCTTTGAGAAATCAATGTATTTACATATAAGTGGGCGTAGTTTTTGTTGTTTTTTGATTAACTTGCATTGTGTCTGCAATCTGCATCTTCTGACCCTCCCCCTGAAAAACTTGAAATGACCAGCCTGCTGACATAGGAAATCTAAATAGCCCATTCATAACAATGACCTACAGGTATCATTTGCCCGCGGGACTACTATGAAGAGCCATTGAGACTGAAAGCATGACCAAGCAAAAAAGGTGCTAAGTTTTTCCTTCTGTTTTTTATAGACTTTGGAGCCAATTTCAAATTACAGAATCGGCATCCAGGGGCTTCAGCCAAGGACATTCTTCGGTTACGACAAGAACCAATGACCGATATTTAACTTTATGTGCAATGTGCATACAGAAATACAACGGTTACTCAAACACATCACAGATCCCCTCTTGCTGCAATCACCGAAAGGTTGGTGCTGAAGTCCACCGTATGTGAAAATTTTCACGAAATTGGACTGTATTCGAGATGACCAGACATTTGTGTGCCCTCACATCGCGCCTCAGGGAGGAGGGGATCCCTTGCAGTGTGCACGACTACGTATCCATTGAGCGCCTGATCAATGGAGGGCGTTTCCCTTTACGAATAACTACAGCTTTCGTCTAGAAAGAGATAGTAGGAGTAATTTGATATAAAGAAAACCTGGAATCTGTTATCATCTGGCCAAACGCAAGAAGCAGAGTCTGTACTTGGGGTGTTATCTCTTTGGGTTGATGAAGAGACTATCGTGTTTTTCCAAGGGAAGCAGTAAATGCTCAAGTTTTTGGAGATGACATCCTAAATATTTAGGGGGGAGCCCATATACTGGGTCAATAAGTGATGCTTTCCTGTTACAGGACAATAACGTAAAGCCACACAAGGCCCACATCGAAGATGTTCGTTTTCAGCAGGCAATACATAGGCATATGTAGTGGCTGGCTCGACTTAAATCCCTTCAAACGCATCTGGGATGCTTTAGGGAAACTTTTAACTGCCGCAAAGTCGCCTCCTCAGACCCTACCACGCTTGCAATTGCTCTGCAAGAGCAATGGCTCCAGCTTAAAATGAAACTGACAGACCGCAAAATTGAAAGAATCACTGTATATACTGTGTTTCTATTCGAGGGGATCATACTTCGCATTGAAGTTACCTTTTCTTTACAAACTGATTTTTTTTTCATTTATTTATGCGCCAATTTCTATACTACTGCAATTGCATGTTGATTTCTTTTAATATTATTTCATCAATTGTCATTTTTGTGATTTTCCCTTAATTTACGATAACCATAATACATTTAAAATTAATATAGTGTGGAAGCTATTACCTGGAAATTAAATAAAAGAAATGCAATTTTCCTATATCATATCTCCTACTACCTTCTTTGAAAGGAATAGCTTAATTTTATTTACCCCAACGTACCGCCAGCCAAATTTTCATCACACGCGTTTATTAAAGTTAGCTGTACGCATGTCTAATTAGAGCAATTTTGCATATAGCTACCATTTTTATTTTGTATACTTAAAGAAATATATTTCATTTACGTGCTTTTTTATTTATTTTTTTAAATTAAGTATAATGTCATTAAGTTATGAATTTTACAGTTAAAATTAATGTCTATGAAAAATATTTAACAAAACAATGAAATTCTTCATCCTAAAGCTCTCACTTCATGCATTGAAAAAGGGGTTCCTTGTAGCTCCGAAACACATGTCTGCAGTATACCTGTATATTTGTGCTTCTTTAACGTTGGATTAAAACTTCAATTGAAATTATTATTTTAATATTATTTATTTTATGTTATTTTTAATGTATTTATTTATTTATTTTCAAAAATAATTTGCTCGTTTTCAATGTGTAATAGATATTCGTAAACTGTTTTTGACATAAAAGCATACTGAAAAGCGAGATAAACATGTTTGCTTTTCTGAAAAAGAGAAGGAAAGTGTCAGGAAGGTATCAACAGACAAAGGAATCAAATTTCTTTGACCAAGAAAAAACACATTTCAGAAACCAAAGTACTACGAATTCTTTTAAGGAAATTTCAAATTTATTACTTTCATGAAACGTTTTCCGAGTACCTTCGATAAAATGTTTATCTGGCGTATAAATTTATAAACTTATTTCTTATTCAGGCAAGGAAAACAACGGGAGACATGAATTATACATCCACCTTCAAGATTTTCACCGAACTATTTCATTGGAAAAACTAGGTTTTAACGCAAAAAAAGTGTTTACTACAGCTATACTCCCAGTATCAATTATTCAACAATTTCCTCGAATCTTTTCAAATTGGCACGTACATGTAACAATTAAACTTTTATTTTAACTCTGAAACGTGTACTATAAAAACTTTACTACGGTCTGTAGGTACATTAAATAAATTTTATTTCAAACTGCAGTACTTTTGATGGTAGAATATAATGATTAAATGAAGTTCAAAAGCAGTTATCTAACAGAAAACCCCATGTTATGAGAAGCTGATTGACAAATCAAATCTAAGAGCTAACCTCAATTTTATTTATTGCTCGAAAAAAAAAAAAAAAAAAAACACTAAAAAATTCTGTACACGTTTTTAATAACTTCAATCATCCCACTGGAAATTAGACTTTCTTTGGTGGATGCATTATTACTAGTTAAGCCATGTAGATCAGAAAAGAAGAATAATGCAATGCTTCTCATTTTCAAATTATGTTATTTATTATGTATTTATTTCTGTTTTATTTTTCATTTTATTTTTGTAAGTACTGATTTATAAACGCTATTGAAGGCATGACGACTCTTTCTGACGGTAAACCTGCTAATTCGTCAATCAACCGGAATATAATTAAAAAATGGCAGAGGATGGATAATGTAAACGGTTGCGACCTAGTTGGTAAACAACCGGTTTTGAAATTCTATCTGAATTAGGAGCAAACAAAAAAAAAGTATGGGCGTGTTTTGTTATTTCAATGTAGATTTGCTTACTTTAGAGCCTAAAACACATCTATCAAGAGCACTGACATCCATTAAAACAAAAAAAAAAGCGTTCATTTCCTCCCGAAAATTTAAAGTTCACATTTCCAACTCAGCAGTAGTCAGAGTACCTCAGAATTGAAGCACCTAGAAGTCAAGAGGTAAAAATACCAAAATTAAAAAAAAATATTACAAATCATAGAAGAAACTTTCATATATTTAGGGGTAAAGGGTGGTAATAGTATTCCCGGATGGTTGCTGAAACAGCGTGATTTAAAATAATAATGGCAGTTATTATTACATTGACATTGCTTCAGAACAACCTTTTCATGTTTCTTGCTGTTGTAATTCATACCGAGGCCTGATCGGTATGCTGTCGGACTCACAGTGCTTACTTATGACGACGGGAATACGTTAACCATGTTCGTTCTCCACAAAGTCCTCCAAGTCTCATTCCAAATCAATATCTCTAGGGGTGCAAGGCCACCCAGGTAGCACAAATAACCTTTAAATGTTTTAAAAACGTTTTTAAGCGGTTGTTATAACGTTAATAACTTTTTTACAACCTTGAAAAAACGAAGTGTGCTACTTGGGCAAGGATTACTCGGTTCATTGTCTGGATTAAAAAAAAAAAACAACAAAAAAACAGATCGCTCCAAGTCCACAGTAAGTACGGTGACTTTAGAGTGTGTGTATAATGTTTTCGGATTTCCACAATTGTTTACACGAACTATGTTTAAGTTCAGTTTAAACAATTAAGATATATGACCCTTTGTATAGAGACATATGAAGGGTCAGGGGGAAAAACCACGGTAGTCCACTTTTTGTTGAATTTAAACTGATGCTACCACCTGTTAGAAAAATAAGTGTAATTTCGTTTAGTATATGCAATATTCGTGAAAAAACACTGTAGTCCATGTATTATTGTCATTTTAGAACAAGTATACTGGGGAAGTTTATGAGTTCGTAAAGTGTAAATTTCGTTTTTCTCAAAATGAATCGAATGTGACTACCGTGGTTTTTCCCCCTGACCCTTCATATCTCTCACAACGTTTGGAATGGGCATTACTTTTCATGTTGCATTTAGATTTTTTAATCAGCGGCTGTCAACCGTTGGAACTGTATAAATTTTGTATTTCAAGCAAGGCACCCACAGTAGAGTAAAAATGCACACAAAGTTGTTTGAAGGTATGAGCTGGAGACTTCTTTTTCTTTTTTTTACGATATTGAGTGAATGAGTAAAAATCATTGAACTAAAAAGCATGTATACATGAGTACATCAGTAACCGTAGGATTTATAAATTACATTACATTAGAGTTAACCGCCCGGAAGTAAGCTCTATTGCCAACCACATTTTTTAAAAAAAAATATTTTACTCGTATGACAGTTGGTACTCAATAAATTAAAGAAAGTGTACTTTCTATGCTTTTAACAATAACCAGCAAAGTTTTTGTTTTAAAAACTGATAAAACTACAAGGATATTCAATTTGTATAGTTAAAATTACAAACACCTTATGCTTTTCAATAAGTTGCTTTCTCTCAGAAAAAGAAACTAAATAAATCGAATTTTAAAAGCACTTTAGTCAGAAATTTTCATGCTCTATAAAGTAACTTGTCTTTATTTTCCTATTGCTATTTATCTCATTTTTTAAGGATTTGTCGAACAAGCTGCAGAATGATATATGGCCTATATATTTTGCAGTCTTTCCCACTTAAAAATAGTTTGAAATGTGTTCTGACGGAATTTTCTCGTCTTCCATTGTTCTAAACGACCCAGGCATTTATACAGAAAACAGGATAGAAAAATTATTTCATTTTTTTCCATTTTCTTAAAGATTTATTTGCGAAAAACCTCTGTAATTTCTACGTAAAAAAAAGATATCTATCGATGAAAAAAGTACGTAAAATGTAGCAACTACGCTTACGTCATTGCAAAATTTCATCACGTGCCGGTGCTGTGTAACATACTCACAGCCTCGCAAAATTTTTGCATAAATTCAAAAAAAAATAGCATAAGCTTTATTACATTCATTATTTCTTTATCCATGAAACTGTAAGTTCTTATTCACTGTAAAACAAAGGTTTTGACGTAGGGGATCGGGCTAAAATATAGTTAGTAAGGCCAGAAAATACATTTTGAGAATAAACTATTTTCTTCAGCGTCAGAGTACCCCTTAGGGGCAGAATAGCTCACTAGGAATATACAACATAATTTTTTAGGTTATTCAACAAAAGAAACATATTTTGCACCTTCAACTAAGACAAAATAGTCAATTAGAAAAAATAAAAGAGGCATCATGAACTTTCATTTAAATGAAAAGATGCTGTCAATCAACAAGCTATCCCAGAAAGAAAAAAGCAGAAAATAAATTTTAAAAATGTTAAGCAAGATATTTGGAAGACAAAAAAAAATCCGTTGTTTATTCAGTCAAGTAGTAAATCTTACTAAAGGAACTGCCCTCATTGTGACCTCTTCGAACATAAACAATCAACATTCCACATTATGCCCTTGTCATTAAAATCTAATTATTTATACCTGTTTTGAACGTGCCGGACAACTGACATGCATGACGGCATCGCTTATAAATAATTATTTTTCCGAAAAAAAAAAAATGTTAAATCATCCTTAATCTTAAAAGTAAAAGCAAAATTCACATTTCCGGTAATAAATTGCCAACATATACCTAAATATGTCACATAAGTATAATTAAAATAAGCATTCTACTATCCATTAAATATTTTCCGCATTTTTAATTGAATTATTGTAGAAAACCTTAACTTTTACTATCAAGATCTTTAAATAGTTAATACTATATGCTATGATACATAATGGTTCCTAAAATTCAAATACATCAAAAGTAAATGTCGATGCTCAACTTTCCGGGAATAAAGTACAAACAAATACCTAAATATATCACATTAATACAAACGGATTGATTATTCTACAGCCCATAAGAGTTTTCAGTATTTTTAATTGAACTATAGTGGAAAAAATTCATTCTTACCATCAAAAATATATTCACAGCATATAGCCTCTTTCCTTAAATAAAATTTTTCAAAAGAAAATGCAGTAAGCAGAAATGTCAGATTTAGGGCCCATAACTGACAGCAATCTGTAGACAAGATATCTGAGGCTGATTTTTTTTAAAAAAGGATTCCGAAGTAACCTGAACTTGGCAGGAGCTCTGACACGAAAACACTTTTCTT
The DNA here is from genome assembly GCA_038373865.1 of Uloborus plumipes. NCBI lineage: Eukaryota > Metazoa > Arthropoda > Arachnida > Araneae > Uloboridae > Uloborus > Uloborus plumipes. The sequence goes on from JAXGGA010003370.1 coordinate 41,845, forward strand.
TCCAGATCCCATTGATATTTTTATCTAAGTGCATGAATGTATTCTTGTGTTATATCTTGGAATGTCATATTTTCAGCCAAGATGAAATGCTATATTTTATTCATTAGAGCAGTATTTTCTTTCATTATAAATGGTACTGCACGGGATGTACTATCAACATGTTTTCTTTCAATGTTGGAGTAAATGTATGTGTATTTTATTACATGGAGGAATACAACTATTGTGCTTTTAACTGCCATATCTTTGACGTTTTCAATCAAAATAAGTAATTATTTAGTCATTTATGTATGGTTTATTCATTTATTTTCATCCATTTATTGACTTTTTCTATTATCTATCTATCTATATATATATATATATATATAGATGACATTTTTGAAGATTTTTTTTTTTGACGCAAAAAGACAATTAGATGTTGTCGTTATTATGAAAAAAACAAATTACAAATTACTTTTTAGGCATTTGCAAACATCACATAGGGGTCAGGGGGTAAGTACATCTGAGCCTTGTTCAACAAGTTTAGCTTTTTTTAAATTAAAAGCAGCAATAGCCATTGGCTTTGCCAACCACTCATTTAAAAGGAAAAAACTAACAAAAAATGAAATTATCAAAATCCAATCCTTCAAAAAAAACTGCAATAGTAAACTTAATACACTTTCATTTGCCTTAGATAACAGCATTTAGGGGTAGATGGAAAATTATTGAGTAAAAAAATCATAAATAATTATTTTACTTTCCCTCCACGTAACACTAGTTGACACCAGTTACTTCACATTTGTAGACCTGCTGGAGAAGAAATGTAACTTAATCACTAAACTCACCTTTTTTTAAAGTGTCATCTCTAAGCAATAATGACACCTACAAAATTGATCGGAAGCACATGAAGTTCTCAGAATACTATGTGTTATCGAGTCGTCACTCAGCAGCAGTTTTGTTTCAAAAAATATGCAAGGGTAGTTGGGCAGCGACATGGATTAGCAAGTGACCATAGACAATTGATAGCTAATTATCGTAATTACTTATTTGGCGCTTCCGTCAGACTTCGTGTAATCCTTTTTTCAGATAGGACTCGCACCAAGACTTCGGCCCGAACTGTGGCAAATCCAACGGCGCTATAACGGACGTTTCAGTCTGGTCCCCCGTTTGCCCGTTCGCCCACGCATGTATGGCATGGTGGCGCCCCAGGCTCAGGCAGTTAAGAGACAACAATGACCTTTTAACACAACACATATTACTCGAATTCGTTATTGCTCTGAAAAACCCAACTTTCTAACTCACAGATGTCACAGAGTTCAAATGTATCCGAGTCTTCATTTTTAAGCATTCTTTATCAGGTAGTAACTAGGAAGGAAGTGGTGATTTTTCTTCGCCGAAAAAATAATTCAACTATGACTTCAAATGTGGGCTAACATTTTGAGTTTGCTCGCCCTGAACGATTGAATGTTGAGTACTTTTTTCGACCTGCCAGCACGTGCGTATGTACCTACCAACATATAACCAGCCGAAAAATCATTTTCAACCACCCCCAAGTTAATTACGACGATTTTTCTCGTGACGTCTGTATGTACGTATGTGCGTATGTGTGTCTCATAACTCAAAAACTATATGCCGTAGAAGCTTCTCGTTTGGTATGTAGGCTCTGAGGGTGGTCTAGTTGTGCACCTCCTCTTGTGGTTGCATTCGAATGTTCCCAAGGGGGTGTTTGACCCCTTTTTTTTTGGGTAAATCAGTGTTAATTTCAATGCAGACAAGTGATATGAATTGGTGCGGACCAATATGCGATATATCGCCAAGCTTTTGGTCCAACTTGGCGACAAATTTGGCAAAAAAATTAATTTTTTGAATTTTGGTTCAATATGGCGCTAATGGCGATAGTTTGCGAAAAATCCACTTTATGATGTTAAAATCGGCGATATTTAGAAAATTAATCATTGTAAAACATTTTTTTACAATATTTCGTTGTAAACTAGGAGTGTTAATGTTTGAATTGGTATCTTGGTCACTCCAAGCACTATTTTAACACTTAAGGCATCTACTAAGAAATTTATACGTAAAAGGAAGAAGTGTGGGGTCCACACCAGATTTTTAATCTTAAAAAAACTGCAGATTCGTGCAAAATTTAAAGACATATGGAGAAAAACTGCAGTTTTACTCAACTACTGGAACTTCAAATCGCTTCTGAATGAAACGTATAGCTTCTTATACGGATTAGTCTGTTAATGTTTTTTTTTTTCTATTTATAGTTTGAATTACGAAACATATTCGTTATCCGTTATTTAAACAAAGCAGAGGCATGACGCATAAAATCATTTCAAAGTCAGACATGCAATTAATTTGCGATGAAGACATCTACAAATAAACATAAGTATATTATAATTTTCATAACTTGCATAAAAAAGCAGCATTTTTTTTTTACATAAAACTACTCTCTGTGCTTTGTGCCTGTTTTATAGATATATAGTAAATCAAAATGATAAGAGAAAACAGGACGTAAAAGAGTTTTTATGCGAAATATTGACTCATCAATTATACCATTAACAAAATGAAAACAAAAAAAGTAAATGTTATTAGTGTAGCTATATATTAGTACAAGGCCAAAATGTAACTTTAACCCCATTTGATTGTAATTTAAGCGGAAAAAAACATATATTTTATAGTTGCCTATTAAAATATGGCCAGAAGTAGAGGAAACTCTTGCCGTCATCTTGGATTTTAGGTGCATTATTGTTTTTGTTTTTTTTAACTGCTCACACGTACAATCATTCGTTAATAAATCAATTAGAATAAAATTACGCTGAAAAGCAGCTTTTATTACTTTCTCCAATATCTAATGCATTAAAAAACTTTTATGGCTGCTCTAGCACAAAAGCTCACGAAAAAACACTGCATAAGCTCCGCTTCAAATGAAACGTAGTATATTCATATCCATATGGTACCTCCATATAAATATATGGTCTGCAATTGAATCTTTGACACGGTAATTTTATCTTGATAACCCTGTTGTTTTCAGCAGCCCCATATGCAAAAAAAAAAAAAAATCCCAACTCTGTGTTCATGTATGCAAAAGGAAAATCATTTCTCGCGCAGATAGTAGAGCCAAAAATTGAATGTCAATAATTGAGATCACATATTTCCTAATTAGCAAAAGGTAGAATTATGTTCTAACAGTTACAGAGACAGTAGAGAGATTATACGTTAAACTCAATAATTCATTATATAGATATGAATGAAAGATTCGTGATGACAGCAGCATACCAGTTTAATATGAAATAAATGATGCCATCAGAGGTGCTGAAATAATAACTTGGTAGGACAATAGTAATACTGTATGAAACTTTGGCACGGTTTTTCAAAGTTTGGTACGAGTAATTTTATCTTGATAACCCTCTTGTTTTCAGCAGCTCCATATGAAAAAAAATGTTTCCCAAATCTGTGTTCATGTATGCAAAAGGAAAATCATTTCTCGCGCAGATAGTGGAGCCAAAAATTGAACGTCAATGATTGAGATCACATATTTCCTAATTAGCAAATGGTAGAACTATGTTCTAACGGTTACATGAGCGATTATACGTTAAACTCAATAATTCATTATATAGATGTAAAAGAAAGATTAGTGATGACTGCAACATACCAATTTAAAATAAAATAAATGATGCCATCAGAAGTGTTGAAATAATAACTTGATAGGAAAATAGAAATAATGTATGAAAATTATTCTGGTGCATAATATTGGTATTAAAAATTATTAAAATCAAAAAGTGCAAAATATGTATCAACCAAATCCAGTCTCTCCTACTTATTAAAATTATTTCTTGAAATAAAAAAACGCAGTTATTCGTTACTTAATAAACCAAGTAACTTGAATAAGAAATCGCACTGACATGAAAAATATCTCAAAGCCCTGTTTCTCTCCATTAGACAATAGGAATTTATTGTAATCAGTTAAGCATAAAAAGGAAGAGAGACTCGTAAAAATTTATTTGCTAGAAGAAGAGAAAACAAAACTTAGGTATAAACGCAATCCCACTTAGGACAATAAAATTATATGTAGCGAAAATACAAAAAGTGCCTAAAAATATTATTTGATTGCTTGCAAAGACACGGATCATACTTTAGTAATAGTAATGGTGAAGATAACCTTATTGTTTAATTTCGAAATTATGTTTTTTATTATTTTGAGGTATCGCAGAGTAAAAATTCAGTTAAATCTAATAATGTTTTCTGAGTTCTCAATTTTTGTATTTAAAACAATAGGATAAGATTTTTTACATGTTGCTCTATTTAATGCTGAGACTTTTCCGTATTTTTTGTGCTTCGAACTAATGCATATGCATACAACATGATTTATAACATATGCACAGCATGTTTTTGTCGGAGAAAAGTGTAAAACTTTCCGACTTATAAGTTTTATTATCGGTAATTGAACTTATAACAAATTGAAAAATAAACTTATTTTTCTATGGTGATTTACTATTGACTTCAGAATATCAACTGTCTTCAAGCTCTTCGAAAGCCTGGAAAACATTTGAAATTTGATGTTTTTAAATTAGTATCTTCAAACTATCTGAAAGGTCTAAATTTTACGATTAAAACACAAAAAACAATCAATTCATTATTTCATTTTTCTCTTCCAATTTACTATAGTCCTAAGCATGAATAACGTTTACAGAAGTGTCTAAAAGTAATTAAAGTATACTAATTGAGAATAAAACTTGAACAATTAAACCAATATTTATTATTTTTTTTAATTCATTTGTTCAAATATTACTAAAGTCATTGCAATTAAAATATTATTTATAAAGAAAAATATGAAAAAATCACAAGTGGAAAAAATGTGCCCATGTAAAGCTACTGTTGTATTTTATCAAATCATGCAGTTCTGTCAGCAGTAAAAGAGTTTTAAAAATAATAATTGTGAGCACATTTATATATATATATATATATATATATATATATATATATATATATATATATATATATATATATATATATATATATATATATATATATATATATATATATATATATATATATATATATATATATATATATATATATATATATATATACACACAAGAAATGTCTATTGCGCAAATCAGAACGAAATGCAGATATATTATTATCTATAAAGACCACGAAAATGAATGTTTAATTTTCAAAAAAAAATAACAATAATAAGAAACAACCAAATATTAACATAATCTAAATACTTGTTAAAAGATTTCATTTCCTCTTATTATCTTGCTTCTATTACTTACCTAAAATCATTTACCTCTAGATCAACTCCCCCCCCCCTTTCCCTTTCATTCTTAATTACTTCACGAAAACATCAACACAGAACTTTCCGTTCATCTCCAACAAGTGTCAAGGCAAGCAAAACCTCACCACTTCTGCCCAACAACCTAATCTTCTTCAGCTGCTGGTACGCTCCGGAAAGCTTGGGTACTTCAATTACTGCCAATAATGGCCTTAATTACTTCGCCTTAATTTGTTTAGAAGAAAGTGGACGGCCAAGTAAATTCACTACTAAATGTCTTTTTTAAATTCCTTCTCGAGACGCGAAACTTGGTTAGGTAATTGTTTGAAAAGACTAGTCTCCTGTGTGTTTTTTTCCTATTCTGCTGAAAGTACACAGGCTAGGAAAAGAAGTTTTGATTTTTCAACCAAGACGAGCGAAAATAGGTATAATGCTAATGCTGAAAAAAACCCAAAAATTTTCAATCCTGACAACTTCGCTAAGATAAGCTTTAGTGAATTCACTTTTTTATTGGTTTATATTTTCTAAAAACTATCGTTTAAGATATTTAAAACTGAATTTGTTGCGGAGGAGCAAACAATTACAGTTGATTTTATATTTATCACTTCCAATGATTTGTCACATAAATACAAATAGCAGGACACCTTCCAGAGCAAATGTGCAGCATTAATAATAAATATTAATAAGTTATTAACTAACAATAGATACATTTAAATGGCATCATCGTCTTCTAGTTTAAAAAAATAGCTTTTAATTTATAAAAAAAAAGAAAATAAAATGCATGTACGTACATCACGCCAAAGTATTTTTTAAAGTACTAGTGTCGTTAAGAAATGTATCTAGAGCAAACATAATTGCTACGTTTAGAAAGTACACTTTGTAACCGGCACATAAATTGTATATAATCGTTAAAGAACATCAATATTATACTACCACGTACACTTTATAACATATTTCAATTAAATTTTAATAGTTCCTCTTTCGCATTTTTACCATAAATTTATGAAGTTCATAAGGTGGAATTTCTATACGAAACCGAAAAACCTACATAAAACGAGCCCGCTTGTCTAAGAGTAAGTAAAGGGATGAGAAAATAAATTTATTTTCCCCACTTGACTTGTTTGAAAGTGAAAGAAATTTCCATAACATGAAAATATTTTTCACCGTTCTATTAAACCATGCAACTTTAAATCTCTCAAGAGGATCAGATTCGAGAATGGCGATACAAGACTCTATTCTTTTATTTCATAAAACATATTGAGAAAAATTCTATCAGACAAACACAAAAACTTCTACTTCAGCTTACTACTCAATTTCACTTTTCTCTTCGCAATGCGCCAACTTGAAAAATTTATTTGGAAGAATAAAGAATAAAATTATTTTGAAGTATACTGGTCAAATCTGCTGTCTAAGAGTAATGCTTTGAAATCATGTGATTTATTTCATTTCTTAAAACAATTTCTTTTGTAAATTTTCTATTTATTTCCTCAGATTTAAAGTATTTATGTGTTTCAAGGAACTCAAAGACTTTATTTCATGTACTGACATACTTTAGCTATTAAAGAATTGCTTTTGACTTTTACAATAACTGCTTTAAGAAGGAATTCGCTAGTAAACAGTATTGAAAACTCAATTGTAAGAGCATGTAAGTAAATAGTTCATAAACAACAATGTAGCAAAGCTCTGAGTAGTTGGTTCTAAAATTGTTTCTGAGTAACAGGCGTAGTCTTACAACAGTTTATTTACAAATCCTTTGTAATATTAACATTTTTTAAACTTGTGAATTTCGTCCTTTTATATTTTCAGAAGTTAAATTTACAGTAAGGCAGCAAGGTAAGACGACTTTTTCTAACCTTTTAAATCCACTTTGCCGTTACTGGAAAATTATATTAAAATTTATATTTTACTTACTCCATTTATCAAGATATGGAGAAAGTTCACCGGATTTTCAGTTAGTTGCTCGTCTTTTTTTTTTTTTTTTTTTTAATCACTCTAAAATAAAAATCTTTTTTGGCTACACTAAGCACAAAGCTATTCTTTTTTTCTAGCATTAAAGACACACAACTTTAAATTAATCACAATCCTTCAATAGTACTAATAATTTTTAAACTAAACAAATAAGAAAACAAATTACCAATTAAAGTGATCTTGCAGGTCATGCGCGAAATTGCTTTCGAAATACTTGTTTGAGTCACACCAATCAGATAAAAATACGTGGATTTTCTTTCTGTTTTTTCTTTATTCTTAAATTTTGTACTTTGTTTGCAACTTATTAATGTCTTATAGGTCGTCATCAGTTATTGAACTTTTAAAGGTGGAGATCCTAGCGTCTACTGAATATAGAATACACATTTTTCCCATTAAAACTCGCTTACACTGTACATGAAATAGAAGTTTCTCGGAGCATGTGTTTTCGGTACAGATTCCTCCTAATTGAAAACACATTTTAGGACCAAACTATACACATTAAAAAAAAATCCATGAATGGCACAAGGGAAAACCTCATCAGTATTATTTTTTAATAATACCATCTACAGTTTGGTGGAGAAAGGAACTACTGGAAGTCTTTTTTTTTTTTTTTTTTTTTTTGTACGAAGCCCTGTTTGGCAGCTAAAATATTGGATCAAAAGAGGTGACGATGGCGGGAAATACCGTTAGCCAAATACTCAGTTGCTTTTTTATCAATATTAGCTTTTCTTTCTTTCTTTCTTTTTTTTTTTTGACGGAATGGGTTTTATTTTGCATGTACTAAAAGCCCTTGCCGTTTTCATATTGTAACAGTTTGTTTAAACGTTTAAGTAAAATAAAATTTTTAAAGAAAATGCATTTACACTTTAAGTTTTTAACTTAAGTTTCTATACAATACGTGTGTTATAAGCGTCAACATAAACGTAGCTGTGACAAAAAAGAAGCAACGACATTTCTTATTATTTTTGAACTTTAAAAAATAACAATAGTTTAGAAAAAACAGCTTTCTTGCATTTCAGAAACATTTTCTTTTTACCTAAACACGTTTTATCAAGAAATTCAAAAGTTTCTTCTACCGGAATTTAATGCATCTTTTAAGTTTTGTAAAAATTTTAAACACTATCCTTGGAAAAAATTCAGCTTTTCTGGGAGGATTTTCGTATACGTTATGGAGAAAGCAATATCCTTTCTATGCTCCAAAAGTATAACTTTGAAACATTTTGCAGAAAGTGGCTTCAAACTTTTTTGTGTTCACTAGAAAAATAATAATACTTGGATGTGATAAGATAAGTACAAGTTGATAAATTTGACTGTTACAATACTCTTATATAACTTTTAGGTTTACAAATATTCGTGTTCGTTCCATAGAGTATAATGTTAGAAAAATCCAAGTCTGAGAAGAAAAAATCTAATTAAGTAAATAAATTCGTTTCTAGTCATCTTTCAATACACTAACTAATTTGCTCTTATGAAAACTCGGTGCTGGCAAAAATATTGCAATTCTCTCACTGTAACTGCAACCATGCATACATAATTCAAACAACCGTGACTTAACTCTCGATTCGCTTGGCTAAGAATATTCGCTGGCCGCTGGATTTCTAGATTTTATGAATATTCTTTGACCATCTTGAATTTATGAAAGCACACACGTGTACATATGAAGCAAAAATTAAAGGAAAGTAAATAAAGAACTTTTCTAATTTTGAGTTAAAACTAGATAATGCCAACGCAATATTTAATTGAAGCAATTGCACTCACAGCTCAGCTATTACATTCCGAGACTGCAGTTTCGTCCTTATTCTGGACTCTTCAGTCAGGAATAGCCAATAGCCAAGCTGGAGGCAAAGATACTCTTATTGTAGCTAAGATTGCCAACAAACTATTCTGCCTTAGCCCTGGCTTATGGGCGGTAACTCTTCGCATATTTCCCAGCTTTTGTCTTCAAACTTTGAGTTGAGCCGCACCATGGTTTGCGCACGTTCGCTGGTAAGATATTCCTTTTATCTACCAGTTTGTTGGTAATCTTAGCTACAATAAGACTATCTTTGCCTCCAGCTCGGCTATTGTCTATTCCTGACTGAGGAGTCCAGAATAAGGACGAAACTGCAGTCTCAGGATGTCATAGCTGAACCGTGGGTGTATTTGTTTCAGTTCTGCTTTAGCCCTGGCTTATGGGCGGTAACTCTTTGCATATTACCCAGAATTTACTTTCAAATTTCGAGCTGAGCCGCACCATGGTTTGCGGACGCTCGCTGGTAATCTTAGCTACACTAAGAGTATCTTTGCCTCCAGCGCGGCTATTGTCTATTCCTGACTGAGGAGTCCAGAATAAGAACGAAACTGCAGTCTCAGGATGTCATAGCTGATCTGTGGGTGTAATTGTTTCAGTTCTGCTTTAGCCCTGGCTTTTGGGCGGTAACTCTTTGCATACAATATTTAACTGTCTATCAATTTCGCTACTTGAAAAGGAGTTGTTCTACTAATATGCACTTATATTACGTTAAAGCATTATGTAGTATTGACATAAACTTTCAGTGATAAAATATGATTCCGAAGTCGATTTGCATGCTAAGAGACACGCGCGAAAAGTGACACAATAAAATTCCACAGGTTTGAAACAATGATTGTAACATGCACATATTTCAAAAACAATTTTCAAGATAAATGGCTAGTTAACTTGCTTTGTTTAGAATTCAAATTGAAATAGGAGCATCTAAACTGCAAAAATATTTTAAAAGAAAAGTATTCAGTCTGAGAAACAATAATTTGTATAGTGACGCTTTGTTAAATATTTATAACAATCTATTAATCTGAAAGTAAAACAAATCAATTGCTTCAACGTGAATTAGAAAATTAATGTTACATTATCTGGAAAAGTTGTCAGATAAATAAACTTTACTCAGTCAAAGCAAATATTGAAACACATATATTGAGGTATCTTTGAAAAATATTTCCCTTCCGGCTTTCCTAGTCTAAAAGAAAAAAATATTCTAAAACGTAATATTACCATGATCGAAACAGCCAGCAATATCAGAAATAAAACATTTCGTAACAATTACCGACAAATATTTATTGAAACCAATATGCATAAATTGATTCCCAAAGATTAAAAAGCCAAGAAGATTCAAGATGCACGTTTTAGTTTATTCTTACCCTTCGGCAACACTTCTAGAGAGAAAAGTTTCGTGAATTTCAGGTGATACGCCATTAGAGATGGTAGTATTCTTCTCTGCGTAGAGTTAGTTCTAGTGCAATCGAAATTTAATTTATTTCAGACGTTGGAACTATGCATAATTATTTTGCTTAACACATGGCACTTTTGCATTAAATCTGAAGTTAAGTTTTCGTTGTTGTTTTACTTGGATTCTGAAAGAAGTGTCTTTTAAAATTATGACTTTTCGAAAGCATTATCATTTTGAAGTCATACGCCTCAAGTAAATTTAACTAGTTGCTTTAGAATAAATTAAACCATAAAGGTAAAGTAATTTAGAATATATTTGTAAAAGTTCGGATAACTTTGCGTTGACTCATATTTTTTATAGTACAGTATATTTCATAAGTTGTCATTCATAATTTTTGTTGCAAAGTACTTGCTGTCTCGTGAGAAACTTTCGCGCGTGATAGCAGCAATTCTATTTTTTTAAAACTAATTTTTCAAAAGCAAGCATAAAATAAATATTTTTTTCGTCGAGTTCAAAAGAAAAAGAAATGACTTCTTACTGTTGTAGTTTTAGGAAAAAGTAAAGAAACATCAACAAAAAAAACACCTTTAAGAAATACTATTCATGCTAAATTAAGCACTTTCTTTTCAATTTAAAATGCAGCAGTTTAAAATCTTTTAATCGATTTAGATTATTTATTCTTGAAATTTTGATCAGAATTAACCGGTGAAAAAATTCAATCAAAAGCAACAAAACCTCAAGCAGCATCGAACATACGCTCTTCGTAATTTCTAGTGCAACGTCTTATCTAACGACTCTACAGCATCTTAGTTGCCAGATGATATTCATTCAAGTCATGTGAAATAAAAAACAAAAACGAGGTATTTTTTGTCACAAAAAAACTGTTAGATAGTGGGTCTACTTTTCGCCCAATAGCCGACATGATAGCTTTTTAAATGATTGATAACTCATAGACTTTGATAAAGAAATAAAGAAGTTTTCTCATGGTAACCTTAAAACAGTCAGAGAAATAATATATAAGATGAGTTATAAGTAGTATAAATCTTATTTTGTGATCTCACCAGAAAAATGTATCCACAGAACTTCATATATTTTAGATTTATATAACTTGGGGAAAAAACACTGAAAGTGGTTCAAAGCTACATGGACTGGTGCTATAAAACCCTAAATATTATAACTATACTGGCAAAAACTTGTAAATTGATTGGGATTTTTTTCAAAAATCCTAACTAAAATTTGAAATGCAGAAGATTATGAATAAAATACCACTATCTAATGCGTACGAGAAGACATGCAATTGCATAAAATTCCTCAATATTCATTTAAAAAGAACACAATGTAAGTTGAAAAAAGATATACGTTATGATGACCAATTACGACAAGTTAATTAGAAAAAGTAGGGGAGGAGCTATGGAGCCATCCAATAAGATTAAGAGTGGAGTTGATCGACGACGCTCAATTTAGTTTATTTGATCCTCTTAGAAATTGAGTTAACCATTAACTAGTAGAATCCTAAATGAAAACACGGTTCGTAAAACTCAGAAAATGTCTCTCCGTATATTTTGCTCCCATGCACTCATCTAATCTAAACTAAGACATACCCGCCCAATTTCAGTGGTTAAAGGTATGTGTATTGCGTAGCACAGCATAACATACACCACCTCAACAATTCTACTAAATATTTTTTGAGATTACCTTGATTGTTTGGCCAATAACTTTACTACTACACCGTGAATAGAAAAAGTTTAAAGTGTAAAAAAAAGGAATTTTATACGCACAACCGGAAAAAATATAGGCCGATTTATTTGAAGGATTTCTGAAATCATAGCATTTTAAACCGAGTTTCATATTACACGATTTTAACTCTTTTATATTTGACTTTGAAAATTTTCTTATACCACATTTATATAAAATAGAAATATTACCTTCTCTTCATAAAATGTTTTTTATTAAAAATATAATTAAAACTAAATTACAGTTATATTTATTAAACTACCTTTTAATCAGTATTACATGAATGGAGTACATAAAATAAATTTTCCTCAGTAGCATAATGTAACGTTTCAAAATTCAGTTTATTTTCCGTTGCAACTTTGAAATAAATTCTGGCAAATAGTAAAGAATGGTTTTAGTAAATAACTCCCCTAGAGAGTATGGCTTCTAGTTTCAAGGTTAAAAGCAATAAATGTTCTGGCGAGAACATGTATCGGTGCCTATTTTTTCACTCACTGATAAATTGAGTATACAATTGAAATAATGTGTTGTATGTGCACTTGTAGTTCAAGATAACATATGCGACATACAGTGAAAAAGTATACTCTATTTAATTTGATTTTTTTATATTTGGATTTGAACAAAATTCTAAGAGTGAAAAATTACTTATAACGCTGGGAAGTCATGTTATGTGCAGAACTAGCTGCTATACTTTAACGATTTTTTATAACTATGCGTAACAGTAGATTAAGACGGTTAGTTGAAAGTGAATTTGTTCATAGATTATGTAAAACGTCTTTAAAACATTCAACAATAGTCTTCAATCTGCCCTTTTTATGTCTAGAAAAAAACTTTACTAATCTAATAACTTTATGGACTAGTAAATAATAAACAAATTAAGTTGGAAAAAAGGTAGTACGTATTGCTCAAATCCAAGTTCTAGGGGAAGGAAATATTAGTATTCCTTAACGATGATGGAATTTTAGATACGAATACCACTAACTTTTTAAGTTCATGATCTGCGGAACAAATATTTAGATAGATGAATCCAGCATTGATCATACTTAACAATTTTGTAATCCCTTATGGCATTCAATACTATTTTTAAGTAGAGAATCTGCTACTAATATATGAGCTTTACACGTTTCAGAATTGTTCAATAACTTTAAAATTAGACTCCAATAATGGGCGGGAAGATCTGCAAAGGGCAAACTGCAAATACGCACCCTCCTCTTAGAAAAAATAGTAATGTTTTGTTAAACACTGTGTCAATGAAAGTCAACCACTAACCTATAAGCAACGAGATTTCTTTTTAATAAGTTTCCCCGTAATTAAGCACAATCAATCGTTTTTTGAAAAACTAAATTTTTATGTTCATTATGCCTTGCATTAAAACAGTTTATTTAATGTGGTACTCAATAATTGAAAATACGGCCTTGCCAAAAAGGGGTGCAGCATTCTGCAGACATCCTCTGAAAAAATTTGCTATAAAACAGCTGCCTCTAAAATTAACCAAGTTTTAAAAAAATTACATACTTCCCACCTAGAAGAAATAATAAAAGATAAATCTTGGAAAACCACCATTCACAATCTCCCAGACTACCCCAGGTACAAGGCTGTAGCTGCCTTCCGCATGACGACACTACACGACTGCCTCAATGCGCATTTACACAGGCTAAAGATTGTTGGTAGCCCTGCTTGCCCCCTATGCAGCGGCCAGCGGGTGATGACTGCGGACCACCTCCCTCTATGTCCCGCGCTAAAAGAACTCTCCATCTACTCCAGATCTTGGGAAGCTAGAGAGCTGTTATCTAGACTTGCGCCATGAACCCTGTATATATGTTCTCTCTGTATCTTTTCTTTTGTTTTTTTACGGTGAAAGAATTGTGTTCCTTATTCACCTGCTGTATTAGAAATAAAAAAAAGAAAAATAATTGAAAAATACCGTTCAAGATCTAAAAATTTTACTTTTACTCTCATTAGACCAAAAATATCCTCCCCCGTGGAAGTAAAAGAAACAGAGCTTTTACTAATATTCAGCTAAAGGTTGAAAGCATGAAAAGTGCAAAAAAGATCAAATGTCCATCCAGATCAAGTAGATGGTCAGTTTTAATAAAAGTCCGTAAAAAAAGTGTTTTCTGTCATTTTCTTATTTTATTTTTGTGCGTTGCAGCAGCACTGAGGTCCACTAATAAAAAGATTTGCTTAAAAAGAAGATTTTTAACTGCTTGGTAAAATCATCGGTTGAGTCTCATAATTGATGGAATTATCGAGTATAAATGATCCTTTTAATTGAAGGGACAAGCGGACAAAGGTGATATGTGACATGTTTTTAAATTTCTAGAAAAAACTTTCACAAAAAAAAATTGTGTTACTTTTTATTAATGGATTTTTCTCAACAGGTAAAACGGGGTCATCTTCTTAGTTTCCAACCATTTCTGTGACTAAGAGGAATGATACTGAAAGACTTATCATCTTCATCCATAGTAAAAAGTTAGCTTCAAAAATTTTCACATATCACCTTCATCCACTTGCCCCTTCAATTATTTATCGATATCGAGTTGTATTAATTTAAAAATTATCTAAGGTAATAATTTCACTCTCTTTCAGTTTTGAAAAAGTGTGAAAACATGTATTGCTGTCAAATTTTAAATTGTGATTCAAATGCCTGACCAAACTTGTTTCCTGTAGCTAGCCTTTATGGATAAACAGAAAAAATAGATATGCTTAAAAAGAGGGATTAAATTATATCCCCCCTACCCTTTTCTATCTCTATTCATTTATTTCAAGCTTGCAAGATAAATAAATGCTAAGTAGGTCAAGTTTGCTTATTTCTCGTATTACGCGACTTCTTTTTCTTTTCTTCTGATATCTTTACCTATTTATCTAAGCACCACGCATTGAAAAATCGGTAACAATAATTGATATACGTTCAATAAACATACCTGGGAAAATTCATAAATTAAAAAATACTTTTTTTGATTTTAGTTCAAATATTAAAATAGACTAAAACAAATTGTTATGTTCTTTAATTTTAACTAAGTATGGATAAATCACAAAACGCAAAACAGTATTCATCCAAACTTTTTGACACCATATTCATTACTATTTATTCATATACAGCACTTACACTTTTCAAATATATTAAAAATAACCCAGGTAGCACAAAAAACGTTTAAACGTTTTATAAACGTTTTTAAGCGGCTGTCACAACGTTAATAACCATTTTACAACGTTTATAAAACGAAGTGTGCTACTTGGGAAAGTATGTCCCGTTAAATCAGTACCTAATTGCAAAAATATTAGTTAATTTATTAATCCCAGAAAATTGTCATACACAAAAGATACAATCTCTGGAATAATGCACGGAGGCATTCTTTAAGAAACGCCTTGAGTTTATAAATAAAGCGGAATGGGTAACAGAGAGATCTAAAAGTGCCCATTTCTAAGATGCAGTCGACAATTTCCAGCAGAAAGTCTTGAAGAATGCTACAAAAGTGTTTTACGAAAATTCTTCTCTTTTGTTCGCGAATTCTTCTGGTCACGTATATCTTTTAAGCTAAATCAAATTCCTGCAGAGCTTATGCAGCAAAAGGAAAATTGAAATGTTGCTGTAAAAAAACGCAATTCCTACGGATGCTATAGCAGAAGCGTCAGAGTATTTTGTATAGTAGAGATGTTTTTTTTTTTTTTTTTTTTTAATATTATTCTTCATGTTCTTGAATTGAAAGATTTATTTCAAAAACCGATTCAAGTCACAAGCTTTGAAAGTTCCAAAAAGCATTTTTACCGTCATTTCAAAATTGTTCGAGATGAGTTACAATATTTTAAACTAAAAGAAAGATTGAACATTTAGAAAAATTTCGTCCGGTAAAAAATGTTAAGAGTCCCGATTGCTAATTTAATACGATGAGATAAATGTTTTCATTAAATTAGAAATACTGTCGTTTAACCTGTTTATGAAATAAAAGATTCAATTCATGATTTCTAAGTTAAATGAACAACGTAATGAATCCTACAACTTTTATTGAAATTAATGGGACATTTATAGTAAGGTATACACAAAATTGTGGCTGAGTAGCAATAATGTAGCAGTAATGGATTTTAAAATTGGCAGGGTTTTATCTGCTGGGTTATGATATGATTGTGATCAATATCACTATTAAGTTATGGAAGTTTCATGAGTCAATTCCTCTGCACACCCGTGTGGGTGCAGTCCAGCTTCTTTAAAAGCTGAGTCATGATAGAGTTTTAGCACGTTATTTTCCGTTTACGAGAGTGCATTTAGTTAGGTGCATTTGGTACACGTCTTTAGAATAAGATATTAATTGAGCGATATCAGCGTTTTACAATGCTTGATGTGGTTAAAGTAGGGCAGAAAGCTGACACGTTGGTAGACAGAATGTTCCTCTTTTCATCTCTTCACGACATCTGAAAATAAAAAAATAATAATAACGATGATGCCGTGGGAATTACATACCAAAACTGTTTTTCTGAAGACATGCATGGATTAACATAAGTGCGCTGCATTCAATGTGCCTTATGGCAACACTAAATGTGTTCCCATGCAAAGAAAAATAAAAGAAAAAAAGGAAGGAAAAGAAAATTATTTGTGACTCTTATTGGAGAGCTTAAAAAAACGGCCTTGTAATTTTTAATCAAACATGTTGACCATAAAATATAATTTTGGATTGACTTTCTTATACCAATTGAATTTTTAATATGTATTGGGGTCATTCTTAAAAAATGACACCAATACATTTTAGGTACATCATACAATTCCTTAAAATTCTTAATATTTTATTAAAATTAAATGTTTTATTTAAGATACAAATGTTTTTCATACTCTGATTTTCACTGTTGTGAAGATTTGAATTATGTGCTTTATAAGTTAATTTTCAATCTAATTATTTCTTATTATGATTAATTTGAGTTATGTAACAGAAGTCAGTCAACAGTAACATAATTTAAACAATTACTAAAAAATGTTTCATTTATCAACATATTATTTTCCAGCTGAGTTCACAAACAGCAAGAATTTCGTTTTAACCTTTTTTTAGCAAATCTTTCAACAGTATAAAGTAAAATCTTAGAAAAGGAAACACATTTAATATAATATTTCTAGTTAAGTTTGAAATAAAAATATCTACCTTCATATACTTTTTTTTTAACTGGTACCAACAAAAGGTTACTAATTTAAATTTGCAAACTACAATTTTTGATAGACTTCAAAAATTGCACGAAACGAAGTAATGGATCTTAAAACAAGAAAAAATAATAATGAAGCACTTTGACTTCGAATTAATGTTTTCAAAAGAAGATGAAAATTTTCTATTATCACGTACGCTTTTGTTGTCTGGAATTTAAATGTGTAGGCAAAAAATAGAAAGAGAGCAGTTTTCGAATAGAAATAAAGACAAATAATACATATTCTGCTCTGTATACAAAAATTCTAAAGCACGTTCTCTGAAACGTACTAAGTTTTTTTTTCGACTTTTGTTTATTTTTTTATTTTTTAAAAAAACATTTTAAAACAAAAGGGTATAAAGTGACCGTTTCGAGCGACTTTTTTTTCTCAAAGGAAGCCCCTAAAGAATGTCTTGAAAGTGTTTTAGGGAAATTCTTTTCCCTATTTCAATTCTTTTTTTTATTTGCAGCGCGTAGAAGAATACTTCTAGAAAGATCCATTACGTATTAAACTTAGCTTCTAAAAATACACTTTTTTGAAAAAAAAATATAGTAGGGAAGCTTTACGGTTAAATAAACAAACTTTATCAAAAAAATATCCGTAAAGAATACCATTTAAAGAAGAATATATTTTTAATACAAAAATGGCAAATTGAAAAGCCTAAAAAGTTCAGAAAATACTTTTTACAGAAAACATATTTTTCCCGTAATGCGTTATATATTATACGTGTTAAATTGTTTTAAATTTGTTTATACTAGTCAATATTTTTTTTATAAAATATTAACGTTGATTGTATTAGTATAAAACTACCGAAATGGTTAAGAGTGTTGATTAAATTCTCAAAAATAATAATAATATCAAACTATTTTCTAAATATAAGTGAAAACAGTTTTTGCCTATAATTGTATTTGAATGTAGAAAATGACTTTGTAAAGCTAAACTTAAAGATGCTAAAATTAGTTTGAGTACTGCAATCTAATACAACCTCCTTAAAGTGATTATGTCATACTACCACGCATACTAAGAAAGACGTATGCACTGAAAATCTTTTACTTACCTTGTAACTCAGTTTTATTTGACTAAGTTTTAAACTGATGCAAAAATTATTTTCTTGCGTAAATTACTGAACCGGCAACTCACGCTTTTAACATCATTTCCTGTATTGCACAATTGCATGTGGTCTTTCTCTTGTGTACTAAATTCAATTTAGATACCAGTTCACTTTTAATTCCAGCTTTTCGGTCAGAGAACATCTAGCACAAGCTCAAATATTGACTATTCCGTACAGATGAGCCCATAATAAAAACGAAGCTATACTTTCTGGATGTCGTAACCAAGCTGTTGGTATTTTACAGGTAGTTCTGCGTTCATCCTGGCAGAAACTTACAACTTATTAATTCTTTTTTATTTGAAATATTCTTACAATTTTCATTAAAGTTATAAACGCATGCAGTAAAGCATAGCTGACACAAGCTATGATTTTATTACATAGGTTTATAATGTTAAAGTTAACAAGAAGGTCTGTCAAGAATTAAACTAGCTTACTTTCCCGTACATCGACATCGGCATTCTAGTATCTGATCAATATTCTCTTGATTATCTAAGATTGAAAACTATGTCAAACATACCTTTATAGTACTTAAAGCTGATTTCTAAAAGCAAAATTAACCCCTCTCATCAGATGAAGCAGACACGTAATAAGTAAATAAAGTTTTGTCGCACCTTTTAAAGAATGTAACTGTTATAGTTCCTCTGTAGAAAAATTCCTCAATCGTTTTAAAAAGAAAAAAGAAATAAATAAATAAAATAAAAGTACAAAGAACAGCAAAACACATTTTATCCAAGAAAGAAAGAAAAAAATCCTTCGTTACTAAAATGTCATTTTTAATCCGTTGCCAGTCGTTAAATATAAATAAAGAATTAAATGCTCTCGTGAACAAAAAAAATCGTCTGCCAAAAAAAAATTAAAAAACTAATAATAAATAAATAAAACAAAACAAACAAATAAATAAACAAAAAATCGTCTGCCCAGTCATTGTTTTCTGAGCCTGCATTTCCGCCATGTTTGCAGAGTCGGAGTCGAAATAAGAGTCCCCACAGAAGATTATTTTCTATTATTTATCAATGGTTTTGATAAACAATGTATTGTAAAGTACTTTAAAATACATTATTTATCAAAAACATTTTCTTTCAAAGTTAACTTGAAGGAAATCCGCTTTTAAGTTCAGGGTCAATATTCAATTTAAATTTCCCCGTAGGAGCTAAAGTTAAAATTTTTCTGAACGGTTCATCATTGAATGAAAAATTATTCAAATTACGAAGAGAAATATTGGAATGAGCCTCTCCGAGATCTTTTGAACAAAAAAAGTTTATTCAATTCGGACGGTTCACTTAAAAGTTATTAGGTGGGGAAAGGTTGTTTGAACGGTTCAATGTTGAACGAAAAAATGTTGGAATTTGGAAATTATAATACGGTAATGAAGTATCCTTGCCCAGATCTTTCGACCAAAAAAAAGTTTGTTCCAATCGGACTGTTCACTCAAAAGTTATTAGGGGTGAGAGCTTGTTTGAACGGTTTAATGCTGAACGAAAAATTGTTCAGATCGGAAATTTAAAAACCTAAATGAAATATTTTTTATAAGATTTTTCGAAAAAAAAGTTTGTTCAAATCGGACAGTTCAGTAAAAAGTTAGTATCGCGGGATAGGTTGTTTGAATGGTTCAAAGTTGAACCACAAATTGTTCAAATCGAAAAATCAACTACGAGAATTAGCTGTACTTGCCGAGATCTTTCCAACAAAAAAAATTTCGTTCAAATCGGAATGTTCATTCAAAAGTTTAAGGGGGGGGGGACAGACAGACCGACACACAAATTCCCCATCTCAATACCCTAGTTTCCAAGTTTTAATTTTTCGATATAAATTTTACTTTTTTGTTTCTTTTTGACTTTGTTTTGGACTTGGCGATATTTTTTAGATGCATTAAGGCACTTTTAATGATTTTTTCGTCTCTTTTATTTTTAACTGGAAAGTAGGCTAAAAACGCTGAATTGATAAATTTAACTGTATTAACTGAAATTTTGTGTTTCAGTATAGCTGTCGCATTATAAATTTATGTTATTCATTACAAAAGGTACGGTAAACCTCCTGCTTCAAAATAAATACATGCTATAACTATGTTAAAGTATTAATTCTTGCAATATGAAAAGGAAGTTGAACTTTTGAAAAAAAAAATTACACTCGTGGTTTTCATTAAATATGTTTGATGGTTAAATTCCTAAAAAGTGAGACCTACTAAGAACACTCTTAATCAAGTCACCATTCAAACAAACGAAAAATATTATCGAGAAATCAAAGAAAATTCGTAAGCAATTCGATCTAATTTCAACTGCAGCAGGAAAATTATGCTTACGAAAACAATTTCATTTAAAAAAATATTATATGATGTGTTATATGGCATAAAAAGTGAGCTGGATAGGACTTAAAAAAAGAAAAAGAAACAAAACTTTTCTTTACAATTAAAGATAATTTTGTACCAACTTGGTGAAATCCTACTTAATTGAATCTCAGACCGATATAAAAACTTTCTGCTTTAAAATTAAGTTTATAAAATATTAATATTCGGTTTGAAATTTCAAAAAAAAAAAAAAAGAAATTGCTGAAGTTCCTTTGCTTAGTGGAAATTGTGTAGTTTTTTGAGAGAAAACTAATGTTTAGTTAAAAATAAACTTATTCGCGGAAAAGATAGTGAGCACTATGTCGCAAAACGTTCTATATAAAACTCACAATAGATAAATTTAGTTCACATTTTTAATAAAAGCATAAAATGTTTTCAATTTTAAATTAGAAAAAAAACCTACTTTGAAACGGTAAGTGTAACAAGCTAAGTTCCTCTCAAGATGATAGCTCTTAAGAGATAGAGTATATCCGTGGAATACAAGCAGTTTCTAGCAGCAAACATCTTAAATTTTTGAAACTCTTATTTAACTCTTACACACTGCATCGAAATCAAAAAGACAAATTAAATTTGAGTAAACATAAGAATTTAGCTTCGTCGAGTTTTATCGTTTAACGATTACAAAATACATAAAAGAAGAAACAAATACATCCACAACATTTTAAGATCTCTAGTCATCTTTAAAGAAGAAATGGCGGAAGGAAGAAAAACTGGACTGACCATTTCAGAAAAGGAAGAAAGACGTTTTTCACAAAAATCTCCTAAAAGTGTACTAAAAGATCTTTATTGGCAGTTTTTATCTTCTCCTCTGACCGTGTTTTTGAAAAGGTTCTTAAAAAAATCTTCTTAAGCGAAGATGAAAAAATAGTTATTACACGGGATAGTGTAAGAGTAGTTCTTTAGAAATAGTGTTGAATTAAGGACAGAACACAATATTTTATAATTATTCTTTTTTCGTATATTTTCAGGCAGCTAAAAACTTATTTTAACTAATGTTTCTGTTTCTCCTTTTTTTGACTCAATATGATTGGGAATTATTTTTATATAGATCATGTAGAGCAATTTCCCTAATTTCTAACGATTGTATTTATTTCTGAAAATTCCACATCGCTTTCTTGTTAAAACATTAACTTTCTAAACATTATGATGCAACCTAATATTAAGCTATCGAACGCTACATATGAGACCACTATCATTGAATTTATTCTGGCTACCATTTCTTTTTCTTTTTCCTTTTTATTTATTTATTTATTTATTTATTTATTTATTTTTTATTATTTTAACATGTTTCGTGAAAAAAAATTTTGCTGACACGTATTATCCTTTATTTAAAGTAATTTAACAGTGCGCAATTCAAATAGTTACTGATGAAATTGCAAAGAAAATGAATCGTTAAGCCTAAGCTGTTTACGAGCAATATTCAAAGTATATGAGTGATTCCGTACCAACTCACCTAACGGGGGTCGCACAATCGACTCTGATTTTCTTTAAATTTGGCCCACAAGTTGATTATATAGAGACATGAAAAAGATCAAATTTTTAGGTTCCTGCTCCACTTATTTTCTGAGATACATGCCCTCAAAGTTTGTTCGACACGTCAAAATACTAAAAAAGTGATGTTATTAATTCATTTTTTATAAACATTGTACCAATGAAATACAAAAGTGTTTGGTATCTATGGAAATTAGTTACTCCAAGCATTCATAAAAAAAATACTAGGACGTTCATAATGAAAATTGCTAAAGTACGGGGCTCTTAGAAGTTGTCACCACAAAAACTTGATTTCGCCGATTTTGCTAAAATTGCGGAATTTATCCAAAAAAAAAAGGAAGACATAATCAAAGGTTTACTCACTTTCTGGTGGTGTACATATGTTTACTACAAATGATTACGCAATGCATAATTTGGGTTTCTCAATCCTTCTTGGAAATATTTCAGCTTAAAGGTAAGCCCTAAGGAAAAACATGTGATTTTGGCCATCTTGGCAGCTATTTTTCTCATAAAAGAAAAGCAATAGAAACTTTATTTTTTTTTTAAACAAGCTACTGATATGTTAGCTATTTACAGGAAAAGAGTTTACTTTTTGTTATTTCTTGCATTAAGAGACATCCTGCTGACAGTATATGCATGTTTTTCGCGACGACCATATGCTTTTGTTCCCCTCCCATGGACTTAAAATTAATGAAACCAAAAATTAATGATATATTTTTTAATAGCTGTATTATCTATCCACTATGTCATTAAATTTAATTTATTGAATCATTGAACAATAAATTAGATATTTAATGAAAACAAGAAATAGTATTTTTTCGAAGCTTGAGCATTATGCATTCATCGGCTAGGATTGAACCTGGGACCTTCCGGTTACAAGTCGAATACCATACCGATCGGGCCTCCCAAGCCCAAGTATAATCTTCCTAAAATACTTCTTTCCACTAAGGGATCCTGTGCCTAAATTCATCAAATAAGGAAGATAATCCTACCAGTGGGCCGTATCTTGGCTCACAATTATATCACGGAAAAAAACAAGACCTGAGTAATCAATCTATATACTAGAAACTACCAAAATAAGAGACTAGAAATCCAGCATCTCTATTTTATCACAGTCGGTTTCTGAAAAATGTTAGGCTCTTGTCTCGTAACTTTCTTGTCTCGTCGACAATCTTAGACGGAATCGTAGTGACTTCATTGCATAGCTTTAACAACTTTGGGTGATGATTTGGTGAAGTATATTCTATTTAAATAGCATGTGTGTGTGCATCATTACATCAAAAAAAATAGCCACATTGTAGAAAAAATATTTAAAAATTACTATAGTACGTATTATGAACAATATTTAGCTGCGAACTTCAATCCGGTAGCTGAAAGTTACATAATATTACAATACATAAATTCTATCAGAATATCAGAAAAATGTCATAGCCCATTTATGACCCTTATTCCGAACATTACCATAACTGAATATTTCAGCGAGCATTTACTGTAACGTAATCTGTTTCCTTTCAATATTCTTTTGACAATGTCATCTCACACATGATTAATGGACACAAAGGCGTGAAATGTCATCTGAGATTTTTGAGATTGCCACATCAGTTGGTTCTTTTCATTTCTTTTTTCTCTCTTTTTTTTAATGAAATATATTTTTTGAATATCTTGAATGGAAATTACTTGGAAATTTTTCGAAAGTTATTCCTTTTGTGTATGTTTCCTAAACCAAGAATTGACACATAAAGAGTTAATGGTGTGTGAACTTTGCTGAAACGGAAATGCTGTGTGATTTAAAGTTTCGCTTAAATTTTTCATAGCCAATTTTGCTCTTTTGTGTACTGTAAATTCAAGATAATTTGACAACTGAAGGCAATGACGAGCCCTCTGTTGCCTTGAAGTTTTAACACTTCTATTCACGCAATTATAAAAAAAATACCAGTTTTAAAATTTTTGAAATACGTCAAGTAATGGGCTAAGTCATTTCTTCCAACTAAAACAAATCATTTTTTTTTTGTTTAAATACCATTGCATTCACTTACTAATGAAACATTTCATGAACATAATGTAAATATGAGACATCGGGAGTAAAAAAAACTCAATAAATAAATATAATCGGTTAAAATTCTCGTAAAATTCTAGTTCTAAAAAAAGTTATTACAAGGCCATTTAATGCTTCATAAACATCACTTACAAACTACTAAATTAAGTATGAAATATTTTCAATACAAAATTTTATTTGTTTAAATCATCAGCTAAAGGTAAGAACAACATCTTAGGGCGAATAAACCGTCTCGTGTGGGATAATCCGACTCAAAATTTTCACCACCATTTTGCTATAGCTCTTAATATTTTAAACTGAACAGGAATCAACGCATTTTTAATCTTTCCATTTGATGAAAAATACTCCTGTCACAGTTGTATATTTTAAAAACAATTTGTTATTTGAAATTTAATTTATTTGTAGGCGTCACGTGTGATACATCCGAAGTCAATCTCGTACAATGTACTGTATAAATTGATTAATAGTTTTTGTTCAATATAGCAATGACAAAAGAAACTAGATTTTGAAAGCTAAGGTGCAAGCGGGTCATTCCATGTCAAGTGTCCCAAATTTCGAAAAAATCCCCACTCGACCCCCTCCAATTTTGATGAAATTTTTTTTGGATGTACATATAAGACTTGCATGAAACCATACCAAATTATAGCTCTATAAGCCTTATGGTTTAGCCAATAAAAATTATTGAAAAAAGGCCCCTTTTTCGTGTCTTGAAAAAAATGACCAAATCGTCAAGTTTGTGCTTTTATTGCTCGCGACCTAAGACGATTATCAGGCTCAAATTTGGTGATTCTGATCACTGTTTAGGGTAGAATAGCCTACTTGTGTAACAAAAGCTCCATACACTGTAGATTTTTTGCAATTTGCTGCCAAAGTTGGTAAAAAATCGTATTTTGGTAAATTTTGATCATACGTTATCAGCTTGTATCTGCTGAGAGAATGACTTTCTGAAGCTAATTCTTTCCTCGTTTGTAGCCTGATAGTTCGTCCGAAAGGTGTGCAAGTGGCATCTCGATAGCTCAAATAATTGCTGAATTATGCGAGTTGAAATTCCAGTTAAATTTCTTTTTTCTCAATTTTGTCTCAATTTCAAAGGGCAATATCTCAAAAGGGTCATCTTGGATTTCAATTTTCTTTACATCATTGGAAAGAACACACTTTTCTTAACTAAAAAACGTTATTTTTATTTTTGAGACAAACCAGTTTCAAGGGGATATTGCAGATCAAAAAGGTGTACGTCATTCAACGTGAAATCAAAGAAAAAAAGACATAGACCTCAAAAGTTGATGTCAATTTGTTCTATTAAAATTTACAGGAGTTTTTGTACTTATGTTTTGATGAAAAAAACCCTTTTTTAGATGTTTTTGAACTTTAGTTTTTGTGTGCGCATCCGTAAAAACTCAAGAAATGGCAAAAAATAAAGTTTCGTTTTTAACAAAAATAATTATATTCTTATCGCTGCTATAAGAGCTTGAGTCTTTTCCTATGTGTTATTTTTAAGCTCTTGAAACAGAATTTCGGATGATATGTCACTTGGCAAGGTGTCATTAATATTTTAAATTCATAAAAAGCATTGTTTCCTTTTTCAAAAAAATAAATAAATAAACATAAAAATAATTAATAAATGAGATAAATAATAAATAAAACAGTTAATATGGTGTGTACGTGATAAAAAATATGTATAATAGGACTGCAGAGCCATTTTTCTAAAATGCGATAACGAAAGTTTTCGATAGAGTTGAATATTGCAATTATTTCCACCGTGTAAATAAATGATAACAATAGTAATTGAAAATATGATAAGTATTAATTGAAAATCCATTCATTATACTGCCGAGGATGTGTCTAGATATTCAGCCTATGATTGCAATTTGCCCATAAACAAAATTGATGAAAAATGGGAAAATGCTTTTTATGACCTTGAAACATTAATGACCTACAACCTTGCCAAGTGACATATCATCCGAAATTCTGTTTCAAGAGCTTAAAAATAACACATAGGAAAAGACTCAAGCTCTTATAGCAGCGACAAGAAGATAATTATTTTTGTTAAAAACGAAACTTTATTTTTTGCCATTTCTTGAGTTTTTACGGATGCGCACACAAAAACTAAAGTTCAAAAACATCTAAAAAAGGTTTTTTTTTATCAGAACATAAGTACAATAGCTCCTGTAAATTTTAATAGAACAAATTGACATCAACTTTTGAGGTCTATGTCTTTTTTTCTTTGATTTCACGTTGAATGACGTACACATTTTTGACCTGCAATATCCCTTGAAACTGGTTTGTCTCAAAAATAAAAATAACGTTTTTTAGTTAAGAAAAGTGTGTTCTTTCCAATGATGTAAAGAAAATTGAAATCCAAGATGACCCTTTTGAGATATTGCCCTTTGAAATTGAGACAAAATTGAGAAAAAAGAAATTTAACTGGAATTTCAACTCGCATAATTCAGCAATTATTTGAGCTATCGAGATGCCACTTGCACACCTTTTGGACGAACTATCAGGCTACAAACGAGGAAAGAATTAGCTTCAGAAAGTCATTCTCTCAGCAGATACAGGCTGATACCGTATGATCAAAATTTTCCAAATACGATTTTTTACTAACTTTGGCAGCAAATTGCAAAAAATCTACAGTGTATGGGTTCTTTTGTTACACAAGTAGACTATTCTACCCTAAACAGTGATCAGAATCATCAAATTTTAGCCTGATAATCGTCTTAGGTCGCGAGCAATAAAAGCACAAACTTGACGATTTGGTTATTTTTTTCAAGACACGAAAAAGAGGTCTTTTTTCAATAATTTTTATTGGCTAAACCATAAGGCTTATAGAGCTATACTTTGGTATGGTTTCATGAAAGTCTTATATGTACATCCAAAAAAATTTCATCAAAATCGGAGGGTCGAGTGGGGACGCCTCGTACACTTGACATGGATGACCCTATTTCAACTGCATTTTAGCACGATTTTGTATCACATTTTATGTCCTACCGATATAACCCCGGAACATAGAATTTTCTCCTTTCTGTTCAAAAACAAAGCAGTTCAATTTCTTACGTACAAAGTTTTTATACTAAATTTTACACAATCAAGCGGAGATGTAAAACCCAAATGTAAATAAAGCATATTTTTAAAGATTTTTTTTTTTTAATCGTTGAAAAAAAATTTTGTTAGGGCCTATTTCACAAAAGTTAGCTATTTTTTCCCGCACGTGATGGTTCATGTTATTTAACTAAAAAGTAGTTCGTAATAACGATTTTTTTTAAGAAATCACACGCACGTGCATGCTTTCTTACGCAACAAAATATTCTTTATTAACATTTTAAGTAATAGTTTTTAAAGAAATATATATGACGTCACGTTCGGGACAAAAGTACAGTTTTCGGTGAAATAGTCCCTTAAAGTAAACAGTTAGAATTGGAAAGAAGAAACTGTTAAAGGTATTCGATATAAAACAAAGTTTATAAACAATACAATAATGTTTTAATAAATTTATAACTAGAATTAGCTAATTTTATTCTTTAACCTGTTAACTGGGTATGACGAAATATTTTGTCATACATAAAAGCCTACAGTAATGGGCATGACGAAATTTTTCGTCATGGAAATTAATCGTAATGTATTGAACGCATCACGTTCTACGTTGTTCTTATCTATTAAATCTTAGAGTGGTTATATATATGCCATCATATTGTCGATGCGTCATGAATTTTCATGTTCTTGTAATCTGTAACTTGAGCGCTATTAACGGGAAAACGGGCGCTGCATGATCTATACTTCGAGCTGCCACAATTTGGATTCATTTTAGTGTGCATTTCAGTATCTTACATGTTATTAATAACTTTCTGATTTAAATATTCTTATTGGGAATTTCAGTGTTTTACATATTTTTATTAGTAATAAATTTATGACTTAAGTACTCTTTATATTCTACAAAATATGGCAAAAGTATAAAATATTTTATCAAAATAAATAAAAATCATAAGTTAAAAACAATATTCTTTTATTATTTGAGGTGTGATATTATTTATCGCTGCGAAAAAAAAGTCCCCATTGGGAAACGAGTTGAGCCATTGCTAATTCCCTGGTTAACGGGTTAAGTTGCGTTGCTAGCTTCCTTCTCAAATATGTATTTAAAAAATGGAAAACCTCAATAAACTAAACACCAAAATGGCGACATCACTTGGGATAAAAAAAACACTAAATTAATATTTCCCTTTCTGCCTAAAATAAATAACCACCAAAATTTGCAAATATAAACATCGGTAACCAACCCTGCGTCTCATAATTCTCCAATAAATCTGAGAATCAGTCGAGAGCCAACTTTTCCTAATCCCATAGTTGTTCCGTGCAATTTAAAAGCTCATCTCTCCGCGGTGTTTAAATATTCACTCAAGTAGATAACGAAGGTTTTACCGGAGCGTAAAATAATTCACGAAAGAATTGAAAAGACTTCATGCTTGGCGTGGTTTTCTGGAATCAGGAGTGTCAGTACTGCCAGAAGAATGATAACGGCTTGTTGCACCAACGGTACAATTGCCTTTCAGACTGATTCAACTGATCAAAACATTTTCTTAATTATCGGAGGCCGGCAATTGCGGTTTGAAGAAATCAATAATCTAAGAAGGCGGTAAAAGAAGCGAATGAAATTTTGGGGGGTATTGATTTTTTGAAAATGAGGAATTCGAGTAAATTATTCAAACGAAAATGTACACCAGTGAAGGTTTTGATTGTTCATTGTGTTCTCATAAGATTTATTGTAGTGAGATATTGAGTAATTGAGTTAATGTCAAAGAAATACTGCACTGGGAGTATTGTGTTTGCTCTCCGATTGGGAAAGGAATCCAACTAAATATTGGATACTTGTATTTGTTCTTCGCAAGAACATTGAATAAAGACAAGTAAAGACATTCTTTTATTCATGTGCTTCAATTATCTTTTGAAGAACGTCGGTACTTAGTTATTCAAATATCTTTGTCGTAGTTAACATATCCAATTATGATTTTAATATTTATGATATATGTAATAAAAACAGAGTTGAACACTTGACAACAATTGATTAAAATGATTTAAATTTTGACGAATATCATCTCTTAAAGTATCCTGATCCCATTTAACTATTTGCAAAGGAATTCATGCATTTTGTATATATGCAAAATGTTTTTTATGACCTCTCTAACTTGAAACTTGGCCGTAACATACTAAACCGCTATATATTAATCCTCCTCCCATCCCCGTATTCCTTTTCGCATAACATTAACTATGAACTAATTTTGTGTATTATTAATTATTAACACGCAATTAACAACTCAATGAACTGTGTTACATCAGTCAAAATCTAACTGTTTACGTTAAGTTGCATAGTGGGGAATTAAACCACGAACACTGAATTAAATGTAAATAGATATTGTAATACATTTTTTATTAAGCAGACAAAGTCTCGCGAAAAAAATAGTGGGAACGATGGTTTTCGTTTGCATCTAAAGAAAACCTATCATTTAATTTGTATTTGTCAATCTAGTTTGGTCAAATGCAGTTTTAAATTGGCCGCAACATTAAGTTTGTTTGTACTCTAGATCTTCACACAGGTACATTAACATAAAAACCCTCGTTCATTAAGTAACATGTTTTCAGTACTAGAAGAACCTTTACTGCGATGTCTGCTAGTTATTTTCGTTCTTTTGTTTAAACAGGTTCAGATGTTAATGAACAAAGTAGACTTTACTTTCATAGTGATATTTAGCATACATTTTGGAAGCTCTATTTTCACTGCTTACACCTTCTATCTCCTCTTAATTAAAGCGATACGAGAACTATCCGATAAGAATGGCTGAACTTTACTGTGCTCACGAAATATATAAAGCAGATAAAACAAACAGGTTACCATGAGATATGCTACTATGTCACTTAGGGGTATTTTTTCTGGAAAGAAAAAAAAGTAAACCGAAAGTATTCTCCATCTAATCGGCCTCAGTTTGCTCTTGGCCAAGTGAAATATGCCAAAAATTGCCAAATGATACATGTATTTGTTTACTTCTACTCCATCTTGCCCGTGAACAAATAACAAAATAAAATTCAACTTCCCAGAGATGGCCTATGACTCCTCCTTTTTTCAGGATTGTCCATTTTTAGGAAGGGGTGACACGTAGATGAAAATTGAGGAATGGGATTCACAAATTGATGGGGAAATTTGAATGGGTAGAAATTCTACCTATTTTAAGGAATGGACTCGTTTTCTCAGTTGATTGACACCGGCCATCTCGTCGCGGTTGAATTATACTTAGTTTTGTTTCGCGTAATCAAATAGAGCGAATAATTTTGAATCGTTCAAAAAAACCTATTTTAGTTTTTTTCTTCTGGTGCAGGTAACCATTTAGGGGAAACTACCATCCAACAAGATTTTTAAAGACGTTTGCTTTACATTTAGTCTTTTGTTTGTGTGTGTGGGGGGGGGGCTTATATAAGGGAGCGCGTTGGGGTTTTGCCAGAGTTTCGCAACTACCACGTTATCTTCTCTTTTCTTGAAGCAGCACTTGCACTTAAGCCTTCTCACAAAATCTAATAACATGAAACAAGTTTATGTTTGATTTTTATGTAGTAATCCGTCGGGCCTTTCAGCTTCAGTTAGAGTTAGAAATTAGAATGTTATTTATTGTTAGATTTGAATGCTATTTATCTGGGAGTTTTTGAATTTTTTAAACATATAAGTAGGGGGTGTTTGAAACACGAGAAGGAGATAAATATCATTTACGACTCAAATTATCATTATTTGAGCAATATTAAAGAGTTATTGGGACTTCATTATCGCGTTAAAGATAATTTGAAGACATATCCCAGGTATCACAAATAATCTTTAAACGTTTTATTAACGTTTTTAAGCGGTTATTACAACGATAATAACCATTTTACAACCTTTAAAAAACGAAGTATGCTACTTGTTATCACGTGACACTAGTGAACTTTTTTACGGAACTTTACCCGTAGTTCCAAAAGGTCTAAAGTTAGATGGTCTCAAAAATGGCTCACGTAGCTAAACGTTATAAGGACACTTCGGGTAATTTTGAATCCTATGTGTTAAGTGTGAACAAAAAACCAAAATATAGCCCTATGCACTTTAGAGAACAATCGATAAAACTGAAATACTCGTGAAGAGTACAAAAAAAAAAAAAAAAAAAAGAAAAGAAAATACTACTTTAAAATTTCCTTACATAAATATTTGAAATGAAAAAAGTAATAAGGCTTTCTATTTTAATGTTTATTTCAAAATAATAAAAATAGTTCCACATACTGACTTCGAATATATTTTATAATGTTTAAATTAATGCATATCCGTGCTACTCTTGAGTTTTCAAGTGCTCCCTGATATTTCAGTAATCATTTTCTGAAAGGTTTACATTACTTTCTAGAATATCCCTTGCTCAAAACATTGCAAAACATCACAAAGCTCTGATTCTATCTCAAAATTAATCTCTGAAGAATGCCGCACACAAGTCCGCCCCCTTAATCCTATAGAATTAATCTGAAAGCTATTTTTCCCCACTGTTTAGATATTCAGTTAGATAACAAAGAAGTTTGAAAAGGGTAAAGTTCACTCAACGGGGCTCATGCTCCAAGAAACTTTCAGATTGGCCATAATAGCGAAGTAAAGATAACGATTTGTTTTCCAAAGTTGGCACATCCTCTTTCATTCATGCAAATTCCTTGGTAATTGAGAAATTTGAAAGCAAAAAATAGGCTTTTTTATTTACTTTGCCTTCATTTGCAGCTGTTGTAGGGGTTGTTTTTTCTAATTAGTTCAGTTATCTGGTCAGTTTTTATAGAAAAAAAGTAAAATTATTTTTAAAAACTTTAATGACAATAATAAAGTATTTACTCCTATGAAAACTATAATTTAATAGTTGTAGATATTTTCGGCTTTTGACATATTAGAGTCAGTCCGATATTTTATGATTTTCAAATCCTTTAATTTTAATTTTTAATGAACGATGTAATCTCTCATTATTAACAAGAATTTGTGATTTAAAGAGTGAATGTTCAGTTTTGCATCAAATAAAATCAATTGATTTTGAATTAAAACCACCATTTACGACGATATTTAAAAACAAATCATTTGCCATTGTTTCATGAAGAAGGGTAGATTATAGGAAAAAAAAGTTAACCGAAATATAAAATATAAGTTAAACTCTTTCAAAAGCAGTTCAGAGCATTCAAGTATATTGAAGGACAATATAAAAACTGATATATTTAAGATATTAAATGAATTTCATAATATAAAATTTTAAAATTTTAAATTATATGAGAAAAATATTATGAAAAGTTCCTAAACATTGACAATTTCATCACAGCTGTTTTTTTTTTTTAATTTATAGAAAAGGTAAACCGAATATCATATAATAACTTTTATTTTACTTTCGATGATGTTCCTAGCTTAACTAGTAAACAAAGAGAATGTAACAACAAACTTTTCCGAGCGTAAAATTATTCAGGGCCATTCCATGAAAAGTGAAACCAATTGGTCAAAAATTCATATTGAAGTTATGTTGCTATGTTATACATCATTTTAAAGCTTAAGATGTATATTTTAAGAATCCTGCATTGGTTTTTTGGTGAGAGTTAGAATAATACTTGTTTTCTTAGTTGGAAGTACGATATTCACGAACTTGTAAAAATCAGAAAAAAGAACACATTTTCAAATGCATATTTCTCATCGAAAAATAAAAACAAAAATAACTACTTGTAGCACAATTTTAACTACTAAGACGGTACTATAATAATATGCATTCATTAATTTCTTTTGAATTGATCTAAATGGTGTAATTGAAGTTTGAAAAAAATAAGTTTGATGTTACGTCTGTAACAAAAAAGAAGCAAAAGTTGTCTTTACGTCCTAAAAAATCAAAATTAAAAAAAACCCTTAATGGTCCTTTTGGCAAATTCTTAGAGTAATTGCCCACCATAGTTAAAAATATTGCAACCGATTTAGTTTTTAAATTAATGCTGTTACAGACGTAACATTTCGGACATAACAAATGGCTTTATGTTACGTCCGTAGCAAAAGTAAATTTCCAATTAAACAGGTAAAAAGCAGAGGATGAGCAATACATGTATATAGCATAATATGGTACGAGTACTAAAGTTTCTGGTATTCTGATTTTGAAATTTTTAATTATGTCGGCATGTAATTGAAATTTATTTCTTAAGATTAATAAAATACACATATGGTATAACTGATTATAATTTATACCTCAACTGGCATTTTTTTGCTACGTTACATGGAAAGGGAGCTGTGGATGGAGTTGGGGGTATGGTCAGGCACCAGGTGTGGCAGAGAATAAGATCTAGAACAGCATTTGTCAATGACGCTCTTTCCTTTTTTCAGTGTGCAAACTCCATTGCAGAAAAAGTTAAAATTATTTATATGCCCCAGGAAAATGTTTTAAAGCTGACGCCAAAATTGGAAGAACGGTGGGCTAACATCGCGAATTTGCCAAAAGCCCGCGAAATGCATTATTTTCGAACAGAATACGAAAATGCCGTTCGAATTTTGAGAACGTCAGACGAAAAAGGACACATTTTTTCATTAAAAAAATTATCACAATTGACCGACTGTCACCAAGAAGGTTAAATTTTAGTTTGTTACTAATATTCTGCTATATCATCCAACATTTTCAAATTTTTAAGTTCTCCTAAGACCAATAATCACTGATTCCAGGGAGGAATTTACTTTTTCCGATTTTTTTATGTAGCAGCCCCATTATGCATTAATTTTAAGAATACAAATAAATAAATTTGTGTGAAGGCCCTTCTAAACTTTTCTTGTATCAATCTTTCTTGGAAATAATTGTCTTAAGATGCATTAATTCATTGTTACATATTGACATATCAGCATATGCTCTCAACTCCCCCAGACTTACCCAAATTTTCTAAAACTGTTACAGTATAACTTAAAATATTCAAATAATGTGTTAATTAATGCTACTGTATTGTTTTAGCACAAAAATCTTTGTTTATTCCTGCTTTAAAATACTGTTTTCTACTTTCAAATCAGAGATGTTACGTCTGTAACACCACTTTGTTTCGTCCGTAACAAGTTTATGAATTTTTTTCACAAATTCGGCAGTCAAAATCCACACAATCTTTATGGTTTTAGAAAGCTTGAAGTCTCTAGAACACGTATTAAAAAAAAAAGTTCAAAATTTCCGTATAATTCAGAGGAATATTGTAAGTTGTATGACATAGTCGAGTTTTTGCTGTTTTGTGAAATACGTCTGTAACAGGCAGTTTTTAATTTCTGTATTTTTTTGTAATTAAGCAATCTGCACGCAAATTTAATGTAGCATAAACATCATCAAGATACACTGCAGGAAAAAAAATTGAAGACTTTCATCAGCCCAAACCAGATTTATTAGTGTTCAAAGTTTGCGATTGTTACGTCTGTAACGATGGAATTGCCCTTCACCAACAAATAAAAAAGTCTCACGCTCCAAAGAATTATTTTCAGATAAGAAGGAAGAGCAACAGACTTTTAACTAGCTCTCTATTGTTCGAAAATTATTTATTAACAATCTATCTATCAAGCAAATTTTGGAAGCAAATTTTATTTTTATGGCTATATTTAGTTAAAATTAGAAACAGAATGATTAAGTCTTAGTTAAATTGGAATAATCAACGTTTTACGCACAAAATTTGCAAAAATCTGTAAAACACCGTTTGTAATTATTCTGTTTAATTTTTCAAGCACAAAGATAACTATTCTTTCAATTCTGAATTAATATTTATTTGACATTTGAACCATTATGTATTACAAAAGTTATTTGTCGCATTTTTGCAAAGCTTAATGAATTAAGGAAAAAAAATATAATGATGGACACTGTTTCAAAACTCATCTCTGCAGAAATTATGGCAATAAACTTAATATTACAATTTTAAGCAACATTTGCAACTGCAATCATTAATTAATGTACATTATTTTTCATAATTAAATGTTAGCATACTTAATTCAGTCAAAAGTAAACATTATTACGCATTTGAACGCCAAAGAGAAAACACATTTTCAGACTGGCATGTTAATCACAACTTTGATTCATTTTTTTTAATTATAACTAAACCAATGCTATTTAAAAAGCGAAGTTTATGAAAATTAATTTATTTTTAAGGAAACATTTTAAACTACGTGTCTGTCTTTGTTGACCGCATTTCAACACTGACGAGGGCATACTTTTAATTTTCAATAAGTTTAGATTAATCAGGTACACGACAGCCGAGTCAGCTAGTATAAAATACTTTAACCAATCATATTTATAGTAGATTATCCGTTATCGAAATCCGGAAAGTTTGATTAGGCCTATTTCTGGCTGTCCACGTGTAAATGCAGCTGCAAAATGCTTTCATTGGATTTAGCTGCCACAGCCATAATT
This sequence comes from Uloborus plumipes, assembly GCA_038373865.1. Lineage (NCBI taxonomy): Eukaryota > Metazoa > Arthropoda > Arachnida > Araneae > Uloboridae > Uloborus > Uloborus plumipes. Next base: position 77,569 of record JAXGGA010003370.1, read on the forward strand.
TTCTGGAGCTCAAAATATTTTCTCATTAAGAAAAAGTTTCTTGTTATAAATAAGCACTTTCCGCTCAAAATAGTTCCTGATGTGTTATCACACCTTAGGTTTCACAGAAATTAGTTTGTCAGTATTTTTCTGATTGGGCAAAAATTGCAAAAAAGTAAAAAACATTCTATCGCATATAAACCCAAGTATCACACTTCGTTTTTTAAACGTTGTAAATTGGTTACTAACGTTGTGACAACCGCTTAAAAACGTTTATAAAACGTTTAAAGGTTATTTGTGCTACCTGGGAAAGGTTATCCGTTATGTGAAGTTTCAATGTCATACAGCTTGAAACTGAACAGTTTAGCAAAGGAACATGAACCACCAAATAAATTACTTGCCTGAACCAAAATTTATTAACTTAGTTCATAGTGTTTAACATTTTTGATTCATTCATATTTATCAATAGAATTTTTTATCGCTGTTAGAAAAATATATACCTGTGCAGTATTTTCTTTTAAAAGTCTCATTTTCTTTGACGCCTAGCAAGAAACATAGATAAAACGCTGAAAACTAGAAATTTAAGCAAAAATGTTCAGTAGAACTAAATTAGGTGCAGTTTGAAATGCGTTTTAACCCATTAATTATTATATAATCATCATTTTATATTAAACGTATAGCAAAAATACAGGTATGCAAACATAACATCAGGTGCACCAACAGGGCTATAAATAACAAGTATTAAACAATCTAACGTAATATTTTTTTTATATTTTCTTCAAATATTAAGTACACTCCAAAAAAGACTTGTTTTTACAGTATATTACTGTAAAATTAGAAATTTTACAGTTTATTACCGTAAAATTAGCAATTTACAGTTTATTACTACAAAATTAGCTGCAATATACTATAAAAACAGCAGTATATTACTGGCAGCAGAAGCTGCAGTTTAAAACTAAAATGCACAGTAATAAACTAAATTTGCAACTTTGCAGTTTATTATTGTAAAATTAGCTGTATTACACTGTAAAAACAATATTTTCTTTTTTGCAACGTAAAAATTGGCTACAGTTGTTCATAATTATTATAATCTTTTTTTTTTTTTTTTGCTTTGCCCAAAAACATCTACTGAACGTTTCATGACGTTTTCAAATCAATTCAGTTTTTCTTCTCAAACTGTGTCATTTTTACAAAATTTTAAAAAGCAACTCAACGCAGAAACCAACCCCAATTTTGTTATTTAAAGCAATAATGCTTCATCACACGTCGTAACCCACTGTCAACAAAAATCTAGAAGAAATATAACTCTCTTCTATCTCATTACCTCCGACGAAAGATCTTTACTTAAAATCAATAAAACAATTTGCATTGCTTATTTTGTGCAGCCAGTATTTATTTTCTTCTCTCAATGCATCTTTATTTGCCTTTCGGCCATCTTCATTACGTCACATGACATGATGGATGACGTGTGAAAGGAAACCGTGTCATTGGAGACCTTTCAGATACTTTTGGTTCGGGTGGATATTTTTCTTTAGTTGCAAACTTCGCAGTTTTTATTTCTCAACAAAGAAATTGTTATATATGCACACATGTTGCATAAAAAATTAGTTACGTTTCTAATAATGCTAATGAAGTGTAAAAATCTATTGGTCTTCTGCATTCATTAAATAAGTCCGTTAAACTCTATTTATTTTTTAAAATAACTCCTCTTCAACAATAATCCATAAAGGGGACACTGAGCACATGAGATTTTTTTTTTTTTTTCATTTCTTTCTTTTTTCCTAAAAACTTTATCAATATATCATTAAAAAGCTTATTCATGCTTAAATAATCTTTTATTTGTGTCTTGACATTTTTTGAGATTAATATATATAATATATATATATATATATATATATATATATATATATATATATATATATATATATATATATATGTGTGTGTGTGTGTGTGTGTGTGTGTGTGTGTGTGTGTGTGTTTCTTAACGTTTCAGTATTTTTCAAATATGTCTTTACTTGTTCATATGCGCCCCTATAGTCGAGCACATTTGAATAGCAATGGGCGTTCCGACCATAATTAACTGAGCACATTCCTATTTACTTAGAAGTGTTTCTTCGAATACAACTATTTTTTATTGTAAAACAATTTCAATTGCAAAAAAATATATGTTTCTAAGAAAAGAGAAGCAATTCAAAAATGATAAAATATCGTTAAGGAATAAAACAAAAAACTGAAATATTAAAGAAAAGAAGATATGTGCACACGTGAATAACAAAATAACTCTAATATTTGGAGCAATTATCATAAAACTTCCGGAAATTAATTAATTTAATGCAAAGTTTGGAAACTTGTAACCTAGAGTTGCATTGTGAACCCAATCTCCACGTTAAGTAGTGAGAAATTGTAATTATTCTGCCAGTAAAAACTATTCACCTCCAAAGGTCTTCCTACTGCACGAGAAGTCTTTAATTCCCACGTAAAGTATTTTACGCTTGGGTAAAACCATCCTTATCTACTCCGTTGAATATTTAAACAGCAGAGAGAGATGATCTTTCAAATTGCACGTAACAACTTCTAGAATAAAAGAAAAATGACTCCATGTTATCTCTGGACTTATCAAGAGATAAAGCAAAATAGCGGAAAGAGCTTCCACAAAGTGTGAGTTGGGAATTTTGCATGCTATTTGAGGAGTTTAAAAGAGTAAGCCTTGCTTATTGTGACTTTTCTGCCATTTTGAGAAATGTTTTCTTTCGGGAAATGCAGAATGTTTATAAACTTAATTTATGAAGATAGCTATTTTTTGCTGCTGTTATAGAGTACTGTAAAAATAAATTATGTTTTTACAGTATAATTAGTTTTATAGTAAATTTACAGTAAAAAACTGAAATTACTAAGTTTATAGTAAAATACTATAAAATTGATAGTTTTACAGTTATAAACTGTCAAATTGGTAGTTTTTGTTTATTACTGTGCATTTTACAGTTTGAACTGAAACCCCTGCTTTCAGTATTATACTGTAAAAACAACAAACAGTGATAGAATACTTTACGAGGCATTATCAGGAAGTAAAACACTTCATTTGGGAGTTTTAAATTATTTAAAATTTAAAGCAAATGTTTCCTAGTAACGTCATAAATTCTGATTAATTTCTGAAAATGAACGTATTTTCAAATCCTTTATCAATAGCGTAACATGCATGTTAAATCGGCTTCTTGGAACAAGATAAGCGTAAAAACATTCCTCAGAGTTATTTAATTCCACTGAGTACTTTGTATAAAAGCAACTTAAACTATTTTCAATGAATTACACAAGATACGCTAACAAGTTAATCTAACTAATTTAACTATTTATGCCCAAGATTTTTTAATAATTTTTTTCAATTTTTATCTGCTTAAAACTCTTACATGGAATGTTTTAAATACATTTTAGGCAAAAAATAGATCACCACTACCATATTTATTACGTTATTCAATGGCCTGTTTATAGGACAATGGGCATATATGTATATTAGGGTGGAGTGAAAACGCTCGAAAAAAAAAAGTTTATCGCAATTAATTAGCCTGTATGCGGAAAAGTTGCCCCCTATAGGTGTAACCATATCTCTGAAGTTTTAGCTTTCTACGAAGTTATCTTCATCTGCCTATTTACCATAGAAAATTCTATAAAATCGTTATATTTAAGAAAGTTTAATGCCGCTCTTTGCATGTTTTCCTTGAGAAAAGAAACCAAAATCTCGTCAGGTAAAGATGACTGCATAACAAGCTCCATTACAACTCCTATAATTTGTCTTTAAATATTTAGGTTAGTTGTCTCCCAGAACTTCACAATATTGTATTTTAGTTTCAAATTTAGGCAACAAAATTCTCGATGCTATCCTTGATCTAATAAATCCGTCCAGAGCGTCATTGCCACATACAGCTGCTGATGTATCAGTAACTATTTTCATACAGCGCTCTACTTCTTGTGAATGGCACGGATATTTTAAAACATTAATATTCTCAGGAATACCCAGAATTATCATCTAGTTCATCTCATTAGAAGAAATAGACTTCGTAATCCGGTGCTCGGTAAGGTTAACTGAATTCCAGTCAATTAAATCCATATAGTTATCTACGTTGAAATGTACAATGAGAATCTTGAATTCTCAAACATTTTTATCGAGTTCAGCCATCCGTCTACACTCTAAAAATCATTGAAGGCCCAACTTTCTCACGTGTATTCGATAATCAGACAGCATAGATAGTATAATTTTCTCCGGATTCCCAAAATAAACGTTTCATCGTAGTGTTTTATCTACTACATTCTTTAGATCTTTAGGTAGAAATAAAGATTTTTTTATTATGCTGTAAAAATGTTGACTACCATACCGACATAATAATTTAGATTTAATATCAAACCATATGCATGCCTACTCTAATAACATATTGTGTTAATATTCTCAAGTTCGACGATGGACGCAAATTCTATTTGCTTTCGTTAGCCATCTGGCATGACTCATTTTTTCTGGAGCATTTGGTGACAAGTTGAACGGAATTTTTCCATTTGAAATTCCGGTTCACATTTCGTTGAGATACCGCTGGTCCGCACTAAATTCATTAAAGGCAATCTCGGGCAAAGTTACTTCTATCCTTTCAAAAGTGAACTACAGGCATACCTTCACAAGATTCTAGTTTCCCCCAATGTTTCCACAAAACCCTTTAGAGGCTGCAATTGTTCCATCAAAATGCTCCATTAGATGACGTATCGGTAAGTCATTAGTATGTAATAAGTAAATAAACCATTGTAAAGATCGTCCAACAGAGAGCTCAATTTGTCTTATTAAAACCATTTTTAGATCCTGTATTGACCACTGTTCCGTTACACGCTTGTACCTTAAAAATGTCAGCACTTTTCTCTAAAAAACTTAATATGCTAATTTTTATGGCATTTAAACTACTAGATTTGGAAGTGACATGGTCAACATTTTTAGAACCCGGCTCTAAAACTAAAGCAATATGCTCTTCTGTGATTGTTCTTTTAGCTCTCCTTTTTCCTTCTTAATTTGAATTAAAGTCTTGTCTTTTTGACTGTCGAAGTACAATCCATATTCTTCTGATGAAGAGAGTTCTTCATTTTTCATTTTCAAATCACGACAGTTTTTATTCCTTTCTCTTCTAATTTTACTACGATCGACTACTTTAAGAGAATCTTCTTTTGTAATTATTCCTATATCTTGCAAAGCAGCATTTATGAGGATTGAAGCTGACCTATCGGACAGGCCAGTTCTGTCACATGCCTGTGCTACATTTAGAAGACTAGTTCTCATTTGCGAAGTTGAAGGAGAATCTTGACTTATAATTGTGCTTTTCGTTTTAAGTTGTTCATAGGCAGAAATCGTAACTTCATTTTTGTGAGAAGAATGAGAAGAATTAGAAAAATTCAAAATCTGTCCTGTATTAGAAGTAGAAAGTCTACCTGTTGTTTCCACAATATCTTGCAGTTGTGTATTTTTAGCTCTTTCAGCTGCTCTGCCGTTCCGTTTTAATCACTTTTCAATAATTTTGCTAATTTTTTTATAAAAATTATAGGCGTATATATAATGTCTTATAACACCCGAATATGTATGTAGAATATTATGTTTGAAGATTTCAGGAGTTCCAAACAATGGACTTCAGTCTTGTGATCGAGTCTTGGGCATTTTGAAATGCCCTAAGTAACGTGTGATAACTACATAGAAGTACTCACGTGGACGGGAAAAAAAAGGTTTACACGTAATATAAACTAAAAAGAACGTTCTTACGATTGGAGTTCAACTAACTCGAAGAAAAAAACCGCAATTGATAGTAGCAAAATAAGTGAACGTAAACATTGGGTTGCCAGGAAGAGCACGCGCGGTGCGCAAGCGTTATGTACAGTTGTACACTTAAAGATCATCCTACAATTGCCAAGGTCATTCACTTATTAACTGACTATTTATTTCAAATAATAAAGTTTAGTGCCAATCCTTCGTAACTTCAAATGAGATATGTTATACTTTTATCATTTCGTTTTTTCCATATAGGTGAGAAATTAAGCAAAATACTTAAAATTCAAGGCCAGATAGGCAGATAAAGATATTATTTTATTTTGCTAAAATTTTGTACAATAAATAAGCTTCATAAGGGGCAACTTTTCCGCACACAGGCTAAACTTATTTTGCACTTTTATTTTTTCACTCCACCCTAATGTATATATATATGAGCAAATGAGCATGATTATACAAAAATGATAAAATCATTTTTGCAAACTAAGGTTACAGATTACTTCTGTGATCTATTTTAAGTGAATCATTTTAAAATAGTTTCATTTTATGAAAAATAAGTTCGCAAAAAACACCATCTCCGACTACCCATGCTGTGTCGTTGTTTGACTCATTTACATAAAAAATACTGTCAATAAGTGAATTATAATGTCCAGTTAGCGGCTTCATATGATTTTCTTAAGAAGGAATATTTCACTTGTGAAAAACAGCTTTAGTAAAAAGATATATGTATTACACAAGCCCGTCATTTAGGGGGGGCAGGGGGGTCCGTTGCCCCCCCCCCCCGACTTTGAGAAATCAATGCATTTACATATAAGTGGGCGTGGTTTTTGATGTTTTCTGGTGAAATTGTATTGTGTTTTTACCCTTTGCCCCCCCCCCCCCGGAAAAACTTGAAATGACGTCCCTGGTATTACAGGTCTTTGTCTGCAGTAACTAACAAGCGTCTCGTCTTTAGGCTACTGGGCACAAATGTGTTAATAGCCTTTATTCTAATGCATTTAGTAATTTGTTTCACTTGACATTAATTTTATATCAATACTAATAGTAAAGAGTGAATGAATAGGGAGAAAATAATTCTCTAAAAATTATTCTCATTATATAATTCCTACATTATTATTGAGCGAAGTTGGATGAATAGTTCAGTTGAGGTTACTTTAATCTTTTAGCTGACGACTAATTTTTGAACCTCCTAATCTAATGAAAATAAATCCCAAGAACTCCCAGCACCTTTTGTTTATTTATTTCTATTTTAAACTATTTTTTCAGGAATCGTATATCTTAAATGTGCGAAGTCCATTTCGTACGAATGTGAAATATGTTTATTCGGAATACTGCAAAAGAAGAAAAGTTTGATAACTTTTTTTTTCGAATGATTTTATTATTACTAACAACTTCGGGAAATTGAATTTTATCATATTTATACGTATTGATTTGAGAATCATACTCATCAGCGCAATTTATTGCCCTTTTAAAACATCTATTTATTCATCTATTTATGCTGAATGTAACGAAAAATAATTCTTTTTTTTTTTTCATGCTCCCTTTCTCAAGATTGCTATCTAATTTTGATCGTCATGTATGTAAATGAAAAATTTAGTTTTGTTTAATATGTATATTGTTACTAATTATAAAAATAAATGAATACGAAGAGAAATAATAAGAAAAGTCATTTGAAACCCTTATTCAAAAGTTTGAGTTGTTTTTTCTACTGCACAGCTAGCAATTAGATAGCAGCAGGAGTGATGATTTCGAAGTTTGGGCGAAAAGAGTGACGTCATTCCCAGTATTTTTTTGAGTTCGTATCTGCAACCGAATGTAAACATTGATGTTGTTTTCGTAGTTTTGCATTTAAAAAAATAAAGTGATATTTACTCTACAACGTCATTTATCGGGATTTGACCGCTCGTGTTTTAGTGCATTCGCTATTTTCTCTGGCAGTGGATCGCTGTCTCTAATAGTCAATTGGTTGCTAATTCAGAGTTCCAAAGGTATGTGATTTTAATATATTCTCTTTCAAAAAAGTAAACAAATTATTTTTGATTCGTTTGTAGTAGGTCACAAAGTAAGAAATCTTTAAAAAGTTGACTCATTGTTTCCGTTTCTTTCTTTTTCCTCTCTCGTTTACTTTGATGGATCAGAACAAGTAGCACTATTTTTAACCCTTAACGCAACAAGGGATAGGGTTATAAGTTTGACGTGTCTATGTATCTGTGTATCATTGTATCTGTCGATGTGTGTATCTGTGTATCTGTCTGTGGCGATTAATGAATGAACTGATTTTTTTTTTTTGAAAGTAGAGTTTTCATCGAGAGTAATTCTTAGCTAAGTAGCGTCTTCGGATGACATTAATTGACAAAGACATTTTTTAAAAACCTTTAAAACGTTTTTCCCAACTTTCGACGAGTAAACATACTAGAAAATTTAAAACAATAGTACCACAAGGATGAATTTTTTTTCTGCTTCTAATAGAATGTTTTAGGAACTCCCATGTTAAATAGAGCTGTACTTGTACGTTGTACCGTTTGCAGTAAAGCCTTCAATTCAAGCGACTGAAAACCGATATCATAGTTGGCCGACGAGGAAAGAGAAATTCAATGATTTAAAATGTGTATATGTAGTCACTTTCTATTTGTTTACATTTAAAATACTTGTCATTGATTTTAGTAAAAGGATTTTAAAAAGATTTTCTATTTTCTCTCGTTATTCTGCTTTTGCGACTAGCAATTTTACTAGTAAGTATTATCTTTCCTTTTCCGTGCTTACCATGTCCTCTCGAAAACAATTCAACATATTTAAAATTAAAAATACTTTTTAATCAGTTTAATCAATAGACTTCGTTTTAATATGAGGTCTGCAAGCAAGGTCGGTTTTTTTTTTTTTTTTTTTTGAGCTTTAATGTATTCTTAACACTTGTTATTACTAACTTTCAATTGTTTATTGCTAATAAATTTGTGGTCATACAAGGATTTTTTACGCTATGGATCGAAAAAGGATAAAATTAAATGACAATAATTTTTGACGATGAAGAATTGAAACAGCATGGTACACACAAATTGAATATTAATTTCCGAATTCGCTTTGTACAAAGCGAAAAGATGAAAAGTCTCTTTCAGAATAAGTAATTAAAATTTTGGGTTAATGTCAGGTGATTATTGAAATAGATTAATTTAAATTCCTGTCTCTTAGTTGTTTATTGAAACTTTATTTTTTTAATACTGAAGTGGAAAAAAATATACTCATTTTTGAAATGTTTATGGAAATGGTAATGGCTGTTGTGAAAAATGTGCTTGAATAGGTTATCAATTTTGTTTCTTTCGGTTTTATTTCAGGATAGACTGGAACAGAAAAACATCAGCAACTAAGACATCTAGGAAAGTTTAAAAATAAATTAAAGTGAAGATGAACTCTGTAAGTTGGACTATTTTTGTTTCACTCTTTCTCTAAAAATGGCCAAATGTTAGAACACTTATATAAATATAACTAGACTCCCTTGAAGCAGAAAGAATAATGTGACGAAAATATATTCTTTAACGAATTTTTCTTAGTACTTTTTATTTTAGTGTGTTCAAAGACTTGTTGAGAAATGACTAGCTTAAAATTAACTATCAGTTAGCTTTTTTATTAATTTTATTTGTTTACATATTTTGATTTTACAATCCCGTACACTGCAAAAAAAAAACATGTTGTTTTTACGGTATAATATAGCTCCGGTTTACAGCAATAAACTAAAATTGCTTATTCTGAAACAATCAACTCTAAAGTTGCTAATTTTACAGTTTATTACTGTGCATTTTAAAGTTTTAAACCGGAATCTCTGCTGCCAGTATTATACTGTATAAACAGTTTATTTTTTGCAGTGTATATTTAAACCCAAACTCTTCTCTATTTGTGTTTCTTTCTAACTTCACGTTTAATATTTTTATTCATATATTGATTCCAACAATCATGTTTTTGTAAAACATTTGGTTGAATCCATTTTAAATGTAAAATCACTACATGGCCAAGCATTTCATTTGGGGAATCAGGACTTAAGGAAAGTAAGGTACAGTAGAGTCCTGAAAATCCAAGTCTCGAAAGTCCAAGGCTCCGTTTAATTCGTGGTGTTTTATTTTTATTTTGAGGCATATTTTTAGTTGCTAAAAAATTTATTTGCATTAAACTCTGAAATTCGAAATTTTTTGTCATTTTAAAAATTACTTGACTACAAGCAATAAAATAAGAGAAGTGCATTGAAAGATTGGTGACAACTAGGAATGTACACACAAGCAAATTGGAGAATTACTGATTACCGATACTTCGGCTATCGGTAATCAGCCGATTAATTATCTTGACAATTATTTTTATTGCTACCAATATCACTATCATTGTTTTTTTCGTATAATTCTAATTTTAGAAATATTTACTAATTGATTTCCGAGAGAAGATTTATTTTTCTCTCCAGTACGATGTCAAAAATTCAGGAAGCTTTTATGGTAGATGAAACTTTGTAAAATGTAGCATTTACCGAGCAGAAAATTTTTACTGTAAATTGTACCGATAAAAAAAATTGCGATTGCAACGCCAATTGATCACCACGTGACTTACTGTGCGATGCACATGACACCCTATTTCCGCTCTCTTGATTTGTCTCATCTGGTACCGTGGATAGTAAAGCAGTGTGTAAAAATTGGTCCCGTCTTCGATCCTTGTTGTTCGTATCTCGCGCTTTTTAATTCTCGTTTTCTCCTCCGTAAAATTTTACAGTAAAAAAATATTTAACGGTAAAAGTTACTGGCAGCATGGATGCCAGTAACTTTTACCGTAAAATTTCAGGAAAATTTCTAACAGTGTACCTATTTTTTTCAAAGGCAGAGGTCAGGTATGAAGCAGCCCATGGATGGAATAACCGAGTTGTCAGTGTATTGCATGTTTCTGCCTTAGCCCTGGCTGAAGGTCGGTTACTCACTGCTTTATACCTGAGCTCTGCTTAAAATTTACGAACTGTACCGTACCAATGTGCGGTCTCTCGCTGGTACTCTAATTTTACATTAGCCACCAGTTTTTTTTCTTTTTAAATCTCTTTGCTTCTTCAAGGAGATTTCTGCCTCCAGCTCTGTTACTTTCCTATTCCATGCTGACGAGTGCCAAAAAGCACGAAACTGGCAGTCCATTTATGGAATAACCGAGTCGTCGGCGTTATATTGCATGTTTCTGCCTTAGCCCTGGTCTAGGAGCTTTTACTCACTGCTTTAAAGGTTTAAATTATGAGTTAAAATTATAATCCAAGAGCCCGTGATCACCAGACTTACTTCATTTTATAAAAGCCCTTTTTTCTGCAAACACACCACAGCAGTTAAGAACGGTTCACTCCTAGTAAAGCTGAGTCGCACTGGCTTTGACAGAAAACAGTTTGCAAAGGTGCATCAAATTACTCCCAAAAACACATAAACATCATACTGGCATTACATGTCACGTGACCTGGTGGTTTCCTCCCAACCATCTCCAATTCGGAGGACATTTTTGAGAGGTGCAGGCGTGCCTTGAAAGCAACCTATGCAGGTTTTAGCTTTCAAGACACAAATAGTAAGTATTTAGAGTACCTCAAAAAAAAAGAAAACGTTGGCCTCCAAAATGGCTGCAAAGTGCGGTTTGGCCTAAACGTATGACAAATCGTTTCACAAAGCTGAGCTGCCATTTTGGAACCAGTTTTATTATTTTATTTTTCCTAGCTCCTTTAAATTTAAGACTTGGAAGCTAAAAATTGTTCTGGTTTCTTTCAAAGACCTTTCTACAGGTGAATGAAGGTTGCTTCAAATCGGAGACTGCAGGGCGGAGACGACGAGGTCCCTTGTCATGGAATGACTCAATTTTAGACGCATCTTTACAACCTGTTTAATGCCATAGCCAGCACGACTCAGCTTAACTACTTGCAAGCAGTTCTTACCTGGTGTGGTGTGCTTAGGCAGAATTGTTTTGGGTATTTATCAAATGACATAAGTCTCATGGACTCTTTCTCTATTACTGTTTCACCACTGAACCTTTTGCTCTCTTTATTCTAGGGTAGTAGTAGTGGAGCGAATTGTGATCCGCTATCAGTGTCAAAGCACCAGTCCGAAGATTCTGGAGGAGATAGCCCAATCAATCTACGATTGAACATGGACAAATTTGTAACCAAAACTTTTATAACGCTTTACGGGTTAGTAGTCAAATCTGAATCACCTATCCAAAATCCGAAAAAAATGGATCACATGATTAGGTGCAGCTTAAAAGCTGTGAAACCCTTTTTTTTTTTTTTTTGCAAGTCTCACCCTTTTTTATTTGGTTCGATTTATTATTAAAATAATACAAGAAAAATTTGAAAAATGTGCCTAAATATTTAAAGGTACGGCCTCAAAGTTCAGAAAATATAGTAAAAGAATTACGATTTCTTGAAACTTGAATACATTTGAAATTAACTTATTAATTTCAAAGTTTCAAACATTTTTGTACCCATTGACATTAAATTAAAAATGTATCATCGTTGTAGAAATTAAGATTTTTTTTTTTCTTCTAGCAGGGTAATTTCTACTTTTTACTGCAGAAACTTCATTTTACATAGCACTCATTAACACTGCCAGGCCTTCAGTTGATATACTGAGAGCTGTCAAATTAAACTAAACAAACATATATTTGAAGCATTGCTTCTCTCTCAGCGACTGCAATTTCTGAGTGCGAGCATGAGACAGTGGAAAACCTTAAAAAAGAAAGAATAGCTCTGGATCTGTCGTCAGTTTGACAAACGCTGAGGATTTTGCAATTAATGAAAATCTAGATATACTACCACAACTTTGCTGCTAAACCACTGTTTCTGTGTTGTACTCCTTGGGTGTGCGACAACACATACCACTGACAATGAGCATACGCACCTACTGCATAGAACCAACTTTAGAGAGTTTGAGTCGAAATTATGGGCCAGCAGCTCAAGGAAAGTACTGTTAATGAAAAGTAACATCCGTATTTTGGCATGTCTGAGTCGTTAACGCTGATCGATCTTTATTGGGCATTATCCAAAGTCGTTAGGTACTACGACCTTGCCATCAACTTTCTTTTAAAATCAGTTCCACGTACTGAAAGTCACACTAAGTAACACTCTAATGGCTTCTGATACTTCGATTTTTTGCTTCCCCAGCCCAGCCCTCCCTTTACCCTACGCACACTAATCAACCTTCAAGTGGCTAAGTATCTGAGTTGGTTAAATGACTCCGTTGAGGAGGCGAGGCATCACACTCATCGAAACAGTTTGCTTACTGCATGTAAATCATTGCTTTTTGCTTAACCACACAATAATTTGAAATCCGAATATCATTCGCTATCGCTAAAGCGTGGTTTCTGACGTCGAACTCAAAATTAGAATTGCTCCAGAGTTTTAACAGTGAAATAACAATTACATTTGTAACTCCTTTCTTCCATTTTCTGTAGCAAAAATGTATCTCAAACCTTTATCTTAATATATAAAAATTACGTGTCCCTGTGTTTGTGGCCAATGGACTCCTCAGCTACTGAATCGATTTTAACCAAATTTTGCACGCAGTTTCAGTTTGGTCCAACTTAAATGATAGGATAGTTTTTATCTCAATTTAGGACCGCAATATATTTTTTATTGCAAATTATCTATTTAGCTACCAGCTTTTCTGTATTCTTGGCTTCTATAAGATAAAATCTGCTGCTGGGTTGTCAGTTGCTTCGGAAGCAAAAAGCAATAGTGGTAACGATCAAGGATGTCGAATCAGTTTCTGGCATATTCGTCCCGATTCTCTTAATTTAAATTGTGCTTGTAAGTATTATTAAATCAATATTCGGAAAAGTATTATTTGCTTACTTCTCCTTTACTTAATTCAATTTATTAAAGCAGTTTAGATACTTAACATATGCTATTTTGTATGTTTAAAAAATATTTTTCACTCATGTTTAGGTACAAATATTTTTTTAGGAAAATTATTTTAGTGAATAATATCATACCTTTTTCGAGCTTTGAGTTATAGAATATTCATATTGTTTAGTGATTTTTATGTCAGGTGTATTTAGACAAAGAATGGCTCACTGCATTATGTGATCTTTTACCTATGTAATATTTAAAGTGATTTAGTTCAGAATTTTATTTGCTACGCTTATCCATCTGCAGCAATAAATTTGCAAATTATCGTTCAACAATACATTTGGTATTTACTATTCAAAAAACAAATTCTTAGGAGGGAAAATGTACTGTTTTATGGTGCGAAGATTAAAATCATTTCTATACACACAATTTTTACCGTCACATTGCTTTGTAACAAAAATATACACCTCATAGTTGGCGATTTAAAATTCGACTGTTGCGTAAATATCGTACCTTTTCGGGCTTTAAGTTATACAATATTCATTTTTTTGTGATTTTGTATTTCAATTGTACTGTAAAAAAAGGGTTTACTGTAATTTGTGAACTTTTACCTGTGTAATATTAAAATTTAGCCTGATTTTGTTCAGAACTGTATTTTCTAAACGTAGGGGAGAGTGGTAATGAATGGGCCACTTTTGGTTTTGAATTTTTGTAATTTTTTCTATCACTTTTAGTCCGAGAGCCAGTAACAGATATATATGACCAAGTTCCTCTCAAGTGATAATTAGTAAAACGCAGCAGAAAATCGAACTATGAAGCCTCGTGAATGTCAGCTGAGGCTCGGTGGGGGGGATAAGCAGTTGGAACCTCCCACGCTTGAAGAAAAAAAAAAAAAAATCACTCATTTCCTCTCGCCTAAAAATTTACCAGATGATAGCTTATATGTAACTATTGATAAATATATACGTCAGCTGGCTGTATCTCGGTGGAAAAATTGTCAGCTGATACTTTGAAGGTCGTTACGTAGAAGTTAGCTAGAAGCATTTACTGACTACATTGTTCGACAAAAAAAAAAAAAAACCTTGAAAATGCTTCTGGTATTTTGAAGGCTGATTCTTATGTAAAATGAGCCCCTGAATCTGAATATGACCCCCGTTTTCCCCCATCACGTCCCAATTTTTTTTTAAACGCCCCCTTTTTTTTTTCATTTTTCCTTAGTTTCAGGGCTATTATTATTTTTTTTTGGAGGGGAAAGGAGCCTTATATTCACCAATAATTTTTTTTGGATGTCAAGAGAGACTCAAAGTTTAAAATCATGAGCACCGAGAAAAAATCGGGGGAACTTGGGGGGACGTGGCACTCCAAAATATTTGAAAAATCACCAAAAACGATCTTTTTATTCTAGTTTCTTTAAAAAGACCTTTAAAACATTTTTTTCTGTGCAGAACCAGAGTATAGGATACGCTCCTATGGCTCCTGGGTCAGAAAAAATTTTCACGCTGTAAAATTTAAAAAAAAAAATAAAATAATGCTTTAAAATTCGCACTTTGCACTCGAGTTTTAAAGCAGGTCTTCAGCCAAAAAAAAAAACAAAATTGTGGCTGATTCTTATGTCAAATGACCCCCTATTTCCAAATATGACCTCAGTTTCCCCCCTCCACCCCCTCTTTCCAGAGAGTTCCCCCCCCCCCAATTCAGAGTCATTTTACTAATTCGGAGGGGAAAAGTACATTACGTAACCCGTTAACATAATTCTAAAAGGCGACAGAGGTTCAAAGCTCAAAATCATGTACATGTGTACCAAAAATATAAACTAGGGCGGTATACCTCCCCCTCCCCCCCTAAAAAAAAGAAAAGAAAATTCAATACTCTGATTTTTCACAAAAAAAAAAAAAAAAAAAAGGTTTAAAACGTCTCTTAGAAAAACAAGAAAAGAAGATTTGGGGGGGGGGAGGTACACCGCCATAGTTTATATTTTTGGTACACATGTACATGATTTTGAACTTTGAACCTCTGTTGCCTTTTAGAATTATGTTAACGGGTTACGTAATGTACCTTTCCCCTCCGAATTAGTAAAATGACTCTGAATTGGGGGGGGGGGACTCTCTGGAAATAGGGGGTGGAGGGGGGAAACTGAGGTCATATTTGGAAATAGGGGGTCATTTGACATAAGAATCAGCCACAATTTTGTTTTTTTGGCCGAAGACCTGCTTTAAAACTCTAGTGCAAAGTGCGATTTTTAAAGCATTATTTTATTTTTTTTTTTTTTTTAATTTTACAGCGTGAAAATTTTTTCTGACCCAGGAGCCATAGGAACGGATCCTATACTCTCGTTCTGCTCCGAAAAAAATGTTTTAAAGGTCTTTTTAAAGAAACTAGAATAAAAAGATCGTTTTTGGTGATTTTTCAAATATTTTGGGGGGCCACGCCCCCCCCCCCAATTTCCCCAATTTTTTTTCTCGGTGCTCATGATTTTAAACTTTGAGTCTCTCTTGACCTTCAAAAAATTTATTGGTGAATATAAGGCTCCTTTCCCCTCCAAAAAAAAAAATAATAATAGCCCTGAAACTAAGGAAAAATGAAAAAAAAAAGGGGGGGCGTTTCAAAAAAAATTGGGACGTGATGGTGGAAAACGGGGGTCATATTCGGATTCAGGGGGTCATTTTACATAAGAATCAGCCTTCAAAATACCAGAAGCATTTTCAAGGTTTTTTTTTGTCGAACAGTGTAGTCAGTAAATGCTTCTAGCTAACTTCTACGTAACGACCTTCAAAGTATCAGCTGACAATTTTTCCACCAAGATACAGCCAGCTGACGTATATATTTATCAATAGTTACATATAAGCTATCATCTGGTAAATTTTTAGGCGAGAGGAAATGAGTGATTTTTTTTTTTTTTTCTTCAAGCGTGGGAGGTTATAACTACTCATCCCCCCCACTGTGCCGCAGCTGACGGTCATTGGTCTTTATGATACTGTTGTCTGATGCGTATGGCCAATTATCTATCGAGAAGAAATAATTAACCAAATTTTCACCTGGCTCTCGGACTATTTGTTTTAACTCTAAATTGGTGTTTTTGTTTCTTTACTTATCTGGCTATCTAAAAAAGTCATAAAAGTTGGATTAGCACCTGTCTATAATGAATTATGATAGAAAATAAAAATTTTGAAATTTGGCCCATTCAACCCCACCTATGGGGTTGAATGGGCCATCGTAGGTAATGAATGGGCCACTAAATGAATTCAATGAAAACATGTGGATTTAATCTTTTATTTGCTGAATATCACAAAATAAATCTGGCACTTGACATGATACAGAGTTATACTGATTTAAAATTATATAAACATCAAAACTGATGCAATTAAAATAAAACTAATGCATACCAATTGTAGCAGAAAAATGACTAAATAATGAGATTGTAAGAAATAAATAACATCAAATATATATTAAAAAATAACAGATAATACACACTATGATTTAACAAAATTTATATATTTCAAAAATAATATTAAAGATCACTTTCAAAAACTTCATCTTCATTTTCAAACTAGTCAAAATTCTTTTTTTTTTAAATTTACTAGACATCGGGAATAAGAAATATCTAACTTAAGTTACCAAGAAAGAAAATGAAATTGTACTGTGAGGAATATAATATGAAGGAGAGGGGGGGGGCTTTTTCAAGCCACGCACTGCGACCAGAGGTCTATTGTACTATAGGAATATAATATAGATATGCAAATTATATTTAGAAGTTACTGCAAACCTATTTTGACGACAGTAATCTTTATCTAAGACAGTCAGTTGTGTTTCATATTAATGTGAAAATCCAAAGAAAAGGAAGAAAAACAATATTTAGGTGGCCCATTCATTACCATGACATAGTGGCCCATTCAGCCCCACCTATACTTTTGGAATATACTTAGGTTTTTTGGGTACATTTAATTTAGATAACATCAAAATACATCTTAAGATTAGTTTATAGATATGGAAAGACTAGCTTATACATATGTATGCAGTGAAATACTTGGTATATTTTAGCTAGGAAATGTTTTACTAAAAAGGGAAAAACTTACTTTTCAGTCAGATTCTTGACCATGCCACTCTAGTTTGAAAACGGCTCAGTGCAAACGAATGAAAATTGGATGAGTTTAGTAGAACAAAAAGCTACATCTATTGGTGGCATCAAAAAAAAAAATCATGCAAATACTTTTTCACATTTTGTTAGTGGCCCATTCATCACCATGGCCCATTCATTACCACTCTCCCCTACCTCTCTGCATTCATAAGTTTTCAAATTATCACTATTATAGCTTTTTTTTTCCTTAGTAAATACAAATGTACTCTTGGACGACAATTTGCACATTTATAACCGTAGGTAGAACGGTAGTTCGCTCAGTATATAAATTTTTTAACTAAATCACTAATTTTCAATTCTACACAGGTAAAATTCGCAAATAACAGTAAAACTTTTTTTAATATCTTTTATTTAGGTGCAAAGATTACAATTTTTTCCATACACACTATTTTTACAGTCACATTACTTTGTAACATAAATATACACCTCATAGTTTGCGATTCAAAATTCGACTGTTTCGTAAATATTGTACCTTTTCGGGTTTTTAAGTTATACAATATTCATTTTTTTTGGGATTTTGTATTTCAATTTTATTGTAATAAAAAAAGGTTTTACTGTAATTTGTGAACTTTTACCTGTGTAATAGTAAATTTAGAGTGATTTTGCTCAGAATTGTATTTTCTAAACGTACCTCTCTGCATTCATAAGTTTTCAGATTGTTACTATTATAGCTTATTTTTTATTTTTTAATTTTTTTCCTTGGTAAATACACATGTATTCTTGGACGACAATTTGCACATTTATAACCATAGGTAGTACGGTAGTTCGCTCAGTATATAAAATTTTACTACTAAAACCACTACCTTAGCCACAGCAACGCGTGGCCGGGTCAGCTAGTTTTATATAAAACTCACAATACCCTTTAACTCTTTTCATCAGTGTATGCACTGTTCTAAGGATCTATATAAAAACTATGTTTCATTCTGGATCTAAGAGAAATATTTTTCTCCGATCAATTTATATTTTGCTATCACATATTTTTTAATGTTTCTGAGGGAACATAACTAGCATATATTTTGCTCATAGGACATAATATAGTACCGAAGGCAACATGTTACAATTTTTTAATAATATAATTTCTTTGCTCCTATATATTTCTTGAATTCCAATAATATACAATTTAGAATTTACTAAAATGTTTTTTAGTCATGGCTTGTGGCAGAAACGGTTTTAGTACTTCCGTCGTACGTTTTAAAATGTCCGCAATACTGAAGATGACCCTCACGCATGAAAATAAATAAAAAATCCTAAAAAATATGAATGTTTGGAATAGCTGGGGTTCAAAAAATTTCCGTTAACATATCTGTTTATTTCAAGACCCGTTTTCTGTAATTTCCAAAAACGTTTTTAAATATTTTGGAATCCACTTTCTGTAATTTTCAAATACGTTTCTGAGTATTTCAGAATCTGCTTCCTTTAATTTCAAAAAACATTTTCGAGTATTTGAGTATCCTTCTTCCGTAAATATCAAAAACATTTCTGTGTGTTTTGTGCAGCTGCGGTTCCTGAAATTTTCAGATACGTATTTCATTTCGGAATTTTTTTTCTCTGTTTTTTTTAATATGCAACTCTGAAGTGTAATGCAATCAATTTACTTTGTTATTGCTTAAATGAGTAATATTTAATTCCAAAAGTTAAGCAAAAAATAAATGAACAATTACTTTTATAATGTTCCAAAAATACAAAAAATTAAAAAAGGAATTTTTTACTTCTAATTCTTCCATTTTCTTTTGTTATTAGTCTATTTTTATGAGCCTCAAATTTAATTTGTAACAAAAGAACCATGAGGATTTTTTCAATTAATTTTGCATTTTTACAACATTATAAACGTATTCATTGATTTATTTCACTTTTTTTTTCTTTGAATGAAATATTACTCATCTCAGCAGTGGACAAATAACTGAAAATTGTTTCGTACGCAATATTATTTCGTACGCAGAATCACACAGAAAAATGGATTCCTTACAGTATTATTACAGTGCAGAGCCGGAGACGGATGGAGATGGGAGGACTCGATTGCACATAGCAGCAGAGCACGGAGCTGCGGGGAAGGTGGATGAACTTCTGCGGGCGGGATACGACCCCCGGGCCAAGGACCGATGGGGCAGGACTCCGCTCCACTATGCCCTTGGCGGGAGGCAGGAAGCCGCTGCCGAAGTGCTGGCAATCGCGGACATGGGGAACGACGTCCCGGATCTCGATGGGTTTACGCCTCTGGATCTTGCTGCGGAGCCGGGATACGTGGGGGTGGCGGAAATGCTGTTGTCCGGTGGAGTGAGTCCGTACTCGAGAGATGGTCACGGGTAGTATGCCCTGACCTGTGCCCTGGGTAGGCGCCACGAGGGCTTCGCGAGGCTGATCCTGGCCGCCTGCGCATGGAGAGGCATCGACGTAGACTGGGAGGGGACGGGGCTCCCCGTGGACAGGACGGAACCTGGCGTTCGGCTGCTATCAGAGTGCGAGGATGAGATACGGAGGATGAAAGAGACCCGTGTGGGAGGGCAGGGCCGGACTGGCCCGCCGGGCAACCGGCCATTGGGCCGGTGCGCCCCCAGTAGAAAAAATTAACCTTTTTTTTATGCAGAAAAAAAAACTTTTCATTTCTGGAAAAAAAATTTCCATTGTTCCTGTGTCTGCAGTTCTTTTTCTTTTTCTCAGTCTCCATTCCTGATGCTGCGAATTTCTTCAGTACTCCAGTAAGGCTGGGGACCCTGGGATTATCTTGCCGACGTGAGATTCTTTTCAAGGCGCGTTTTCGTCCCCTTCATTGTCCCCACTGTCGCTACTGCTTACACTAAAAGGTCATTTGAGGGTCAAAATCTCTGGTCCGCAATGCCCTGTGAACAGGTGTCTTTCAGTCTCGACGAATATCCAGCCCCAGTGTTGCCTGAGTCATAAATCTCGAACATTACTTCCGGGAATTTTTGCTGTGATGATTTGGGGAGAGGAGGGCGGTAGATAAAGAAGATTTAACCACTGCTTCCGGTTGTTGTTTCAAAGTATATAATCGGTTATTGATTTCATTACCGTTTTTTGCAGTGATTTTAGTTAAAGCCCCCACCCTACCCGTTTTTTAGGATTTTTAAAAACACTGCTGTATGCCAAGCTAAGAGTTTCAAGCATTTTTGCGAATCGAATTATGAGAAGACTTAAAAAGAGATTTTGACACATGGGGAAAAAAACTAAGCTAGTTCGTTTAGTCTAAAGCCAGGAACAAACGCCACAGACCAGTAATATAGCTAATTTTTCAGCGCCCTGTTGTGTGTTTATTACGCCCTTCTGACTGTTAACAGCGCCCTGCAGCCTTATTGTTGCTCTTGTTAGCATACTTCTTCTCATGAAATTCATGTTATTATGACAAATATGTTTTTTTTTTCTTCTTCTGAAAAACGCCCTCCTCTTTTTTCCCTCCAGGTCAATAAGAAGATTTTTTTTAAATTACTGCTGTGTGCTAACAATTTCATGTAGGGTCCGTTTTTGCGACAGTGAATTTTGAAAAAACTTCAAAAGATATTTTGAAACAGACAAAAAACTAAGAATTCGTTCTGTCTAAAGTCAGGGACAAACACCTCGTACGAGTAATAGTTAATATTTTGTAGCTCCCCGTTGTGTCTTTATGGCGCCCTTCTGACTGCTTACAGCGCCCTGCAGCCTAATTGTAGCTTTTGTTAGAATACTTCTCGTGAAATTCATGTTATCGTGACAAATATTTTTTTCTGGAAAACGAACTCCTTTTTTCCCCTCCAGGTCAATAAGAAGATTTTCTTTTAATTACTGCTGTATGCTAACAATTTCATGTAGGGTCCGTTTTTGCGACAGTGAATTTTAAAAAAACTTCAAAAGATCTTTTGAAACACACACAAAAAACTAAGAATTCGTAATGTCTAAAGTCAGGGACAAACACCTCGTACGAGTAATAGTTAATATTTTGTAGCGCCACGTTGTGTCGTTATGGCGCCCTTCTGACTGCTTACAGCGCCCTGCAGCCTAATTGTAGCTTTTGTTAGAATACTGCTTCTCATGAAATTCATGTTATTGCGACAAATATGTTTTTTTTCCTCTAAAAACACCCTCCTCTTTTTTTCCCCCAGGTCCATAAGGAGATTTTTTTAAATTGCTGCTGTATGCTAACAATTTCATTTAGGGTCCGGTTTTGCGACAGTGAATTTCAAAAAAAACTTAAAAAGATATTTTGAAACATAGACAAAAAACTAAGAATTCGTTCTGTCTAAAGCCAGGAACAAACACCTCTTACGAGTAATAGTTAATATTTTGTAGCGTCCCGTTGTGTGTTTATTGCGCCCTTCTGACTGCTTACAGAGCCCTGCAGCCTAATTGTAGCTCTTGTTAGAACATTTCTTTTCCTGAAATTCATGTTATCGTGACAAATATGTCTTTTTTTTTTTTTTTTTCTGAAAAATGAACTCCTCTGCCCCCCCCCCCCCAGATCAATAGGAAGATTTTTTTAAATTACTGCTATATGCTAACAATTTTTGAAGATTTAACTGCTAGTGCTACTATAAATCAAATGTGCCAAGAAAAACAGCCGTGCAAGACATGTCCTTCATGTGTGTACAAAGTACTGTATGATTATAATAAGAACTGCATACTATATACAGAGCTTAGTCAAGTTTTCAGGTATATACTTACTATACCTCTTACGCTAGTAAGCTGCGAAAGGGCTTTTTCAAAGCTAAAATTAATTAAGACGAGATTGCGAAGTTGCTTATCCAATGAAAATTTAAAATCATTTCTCACAATGCAGTGTACTGTTTCATTGATTTCTATTCTCTATTATGAGTATGTGACTGATATATCCGTTCTCTTTTGGGGGAGGCGAGCTTACTTAGTATCAGGGCCCCCACATCAATCCGTGAACCCCAGGACCAGATATTGTAATGGGCCCTCTTGTCCCTACAACTCTCCACCCTCTATCAACTAATTAATGTTTAGGCAGACATTTGAAATTAAAAAAAAAATTGCTTCATTTTAAATTACACTCAATCAGTTTGTTGCACAAAGGTATATACTAGTACACATTTGCTGATTTTAAATAATATTTAAATATCTTGCTTTTAACTTTGCTGTTGGCACATTAAATTCGATTTGAACAAAAAAAATGGCATTTCGCCATTTTTTCATTAATTTTTCAGGTAATGGTAGTGCAAAAGTTCACTAATGACATGCAAAACAACTGGGCTGTAGGCTATTGTTTAAGTTGTTTTGAGTACAGGTTTAAAGCTCAAATCTGGAAATTATAACCACAGTCTTTATTTGTCCGAGATGCTTTTTACATAACTGAAAATAAGAAAAAGGACAGCTTCTTTACAGAGATACAAGCTGATCAATTTAAAAATAAACTAAATACGAAAAAAAAAATGCGTTGGTTCATTCCCTTTGGCATATGACGATGAGCCACCCTACGTGTGACCATTTGATAGCGATAGTAGCAACGAAAATGATGACACACAATGTAGTATTTGTTTAGAATTTCGCACAGACATGGTGAAACTTGGTTAAGATGTATCAATTGCTTTTATTAGTTTCATATAAAATATGAAAAACGGAAAAGAAAAATTTCACATATTCTAATATTATAGGCAGTTGATCCTGTGAATTTTACTTTGTGTTCTACAAATCGTAAGTAAATTGATGTAAAAATAAAATTACATTTGTTCTTTAATTCTTTCTTTATATTTTTTCAACAATTTCTATGCAAGCCAAATTAAGAACACCCGGTAGATGATCGTATTGGAATATCTTTCTAGGAAATTAAAATTATTATTCATCAATTTTGTTTAAGATGACCGACATACAACCAATACAAAAATTTATTGGATGAAAAGCTAGGCATATAATATTTAAACAAGTTCAGACCAATCTCATTCTTACTGAAAGTAATTCATACATTTTATTCACAAAGCACCTAAATGTTGCTATACTGCTATATAAAATATTGAATGACCTTATACGTTTAATACAAATTAAATCTTCAATAGTAAAATAATAAAGAGCCAATTTCCGTTTTAGTGAGAAGAAAATACTATTAATTGAAGTTAAATCCAAAAAAGATAATACACATTTTTTACTTTTGCAGCGCCCATATAAAATAAAAATTTGCATTTATATAACGTAAAACAAAACAAACTGATCGTAATTTACTGCGCAAAACCTTTGCGATTCAGATTAAACAGCAAGAAACGGCATTTCTCATATAAAACATGGCCTAAAAAAGCATAAAAATTTAAGAATTTAAATGTTAATGGAATAAATATATTTTCCTGCTTAAAAAAATAAAGAAAAATCTTGTATTTACCGAAGCGTGTATGATTAAGCATACACTGCTTTACATGCGGCTGATAATAAAACACATGAATTATTCAACATTCAGGCATTCCCTCTACGGAGCACTTAACAGCTTATTTCTTCAGTTTGCCTTTTAAAATACATTCTGCATATTTATAATGTCATTCATTGACGCTAGGTTATGTGGCATTTTTGTTATTTGTGTCTTTGGACGTGGAGCAGATAGGATGAGATAGGTGGCTTTTTTTAAAGATTGAAAACAACTTTTCCCCCAAAAGAAAAGGAAACATGTTTTTGTTACCATTAAGGGCTGCAATGGATTTCCTAAAACGTTATTAAATGTGACCAAATTCTGTGTTAGATTTAAGATGTTACTCATGTGAATTGAAAAATGCATTAGCGCTTATAAAGGACAATTCTATTACAAAATTTACCGAATATTTCTGCTATTTTAATAAATACTACATTTTTGGGGCACCCTATTGTTCAAAATATTGTAGTTTTTTGAATTCTCACCAACCTGAATATATCGGTTACACAGGCATTTTTTACATATACGTTGTAATGGAGAAATTAACAAATGTTTAATAATTAAAAACATTTTAATCTCCTTTACAAGCTATATAGAACAAAATTATTAAACTATGTTTATTATCGACATTTATGTCATCATAAAAGTTCAAATGGATGTGCACTGTAAAAAATGACGAATAATAAAGAGATGCAGTATCAGAAAAACAATTATTAAACTTGAATTTAATAAAGGTTTCCAGTAATAATACACCTCCTTGTTAAGCAGCGCTGTCAATGTTATTGAAGAAGAAAATACAACGTTACTTGTTCAGATTATAAAATACCACTTTCCGAAAGGTTTTACAGAAGAACTGAAGTTTTTATTTATTTATTAATTTTTTTTGCAAGGTAGTGTTCGACAACACTACCTTGAACAAGTTCCTGCGTCATAGTAGAGTATATTCGTAAGGAAGGCTCTGTTTGTACTAAACGCAGAGAATCAGAGATAGAATCCCAGGGAATGCTCTGAAAACAAAAACACCTGGCCGACCTCAGACCGCAACAACGGTAAAAAATGTCATAGTGGCCATCCAGAAATTTGCAAGGCGTTCAGCTGTTAAACATGCGGCTTCCTGCCATTGTCTGATGGGAATGTACAATTTGTAAGAAAATCGTGCATACCGATTTTTACAGCATGAACAACTCAAACCAGCCACGCAATTGTTACCTCTGAGTTTTGAATGCTTTAGGAGTATTTTCAGCAGTCAGAAATCAAGCTCAAAGTCAGAAGGTTGCAATAACCTGCCATATGCTTTTAATTGGTTGGTAATGCGAAATTAATCCAAGAAAAAAAGAATGTTTTAGATATTTTTTGACGAGACACTTCATAAATGAATGTATATTTATTTCTCTCTATAATTACTACCCAATAGGATAATTTTTGAAATATACTCTGCGACATGTTCTAGAATCCTCATGAAGAAATCCGGTCCTTAACAGCAACCCTTCGCATGACCTCTCAAGACAAATAGCAAACGGTTTTACAGCAGTGTCCCGAATGAATCATTACTGGATCATCATAAATAAATAAAAATAAAACGAAAATGCTACAGTGTCACACATAGACATACAAACAAGTCGAACCTCCTTGTTGCATCGGGGGTTAAAATTGGGCTGCAAACATTCAACATTCAGAACAGCTAGGTTATAGTAGAAAAATATGCCTGGATTCAAGGTTTTTTTTTTTTTTTATCTATATCGTGCACTAAACAATGACTAAGCGTGCTGTAACGTTTTTTAAAGAAAACATCAATTTCAGATTAATCCAATAATCAAAAATTGGTTAAAATATAAACATTTGAAGGTAATAACTTGGACACTATAACCTGCTTGGCATAGGGGATAAATGTCTTCCTGAGTGAATTCATATATCAAATTCAGTACCATCGATGGATATAGAATACTAGAAAAATATCTAAATTCAATCACGAGATCAAAAGTAAATTTCAAAGTATAACAAAGAAAGCAAAGTGTATTAAAATGTTTAAATAATTAATGCATTTTTTAAATTAAGTCTGAAAGTGAAAAAAAGTTATGAGCTCTTCTACTTACGGCATGGCATTACACTTAAGGTAGAGTGTTTTTTTTTTTTTTTAAGTTGACACTTTTAGGTCGAAAGTTTAACGCTACTATTCTTGCTGACGATTTTCGTCGCCGTTGAGTAAGCGCTATGTATAAATAGTTTACGTTTACAACGATAATAAAACCACTTTGTAATAAAAAGTGGAAATGACAATATATTGATAAATAAACAAATACAGTGAACTCTCACTTATGCGTCGGCCCAAGGGACCGACAGAAAAAGACGCATAAGTGAGAGACGCGTAAGTGAACAAGTCTATTTAAAGGACTAAA